>BSAI01000191.1:282161-341033 GCA_036245035.1 Adrianichthys oophorus | reverse complement strand
TGTGTGTGTGTGTGTGTTAATTAGGCTGTTCCTGTTGTGGTTCTTGTTTGTGAATCGGGATGAAAGAAAGTGAGAGTGAGCGGTCCAGAGTGTCAGAAGTAACTGCTAGGCTAACGACACAGCGGTCATATGACTTGGGGTCATGGGGCAGGGGTCAAAGGTCAACCTGGAGGCATTCCTGTTGTCAGTGGAGCGGGTAAAACGCCTCAAACATCTTTCTCCATTTTTTTTCTCTTTTACTGGTTTTCTGGTTATGAAAACACACACATCCTTCCAGCCAACAATACCAGACAGTGTCCACCCCCACCCCCCACTTCAGTATTACAAAGAAGCCACTGTGTTTTCAGGTAGTAAGGGGGGGGGGGGGGGGGGGTGCAACATCCCAGCCAGGAGATGTGCTTCGGCTTCAGAAAGGGCAGACAAAAAAACGTAGGCATAACAGCGGAAGACCCCCCCCAGCTTGGTAAACACTATACAGTGCCCCCCCCCATGACAAAAAAAAAGAGAAAACACCGGGGGACTGGGGCTGCCGTCCACCGGATGCACTTTTCCCCTCTCCGTCTGTCTCTTTTCAGCCCTCTTTTTTCCAAAGAGACGCAACTTTTTCCCACAATCTACCAGACAAACTTTGTTTCCCCGCTTCCCTCCGTCCTTTTCCACGCTGCGCTGATGACTCAGTGTTAGGACATAAGTAAAAACATGGGGAGGGGGCAAATCTGAAAGCATGACGGAGAAAACCATTAGGGCCGATGCCTTGCTGGTGACTCTGAGGTGGAATGGACGGAGTGGACAGAAGAGGAGAGGACGGTCGGCCTAAAGGCCACATGAGCCACACTCCACATACACACCAAAACACGTGACTTTTCTCCTCCGGCGTGTGTGTGTGTGTGATTAACAGCATTAGGTTGTGTGTTATTCCCTTTTGTGGTGGATCTGGACAGGAAACAGTTCGGGCTGCCAGCCAGCGATTTACTGCTCCTCACAGAGAATGCTTTGTGTTGGTCGTTTAGTGCGTGAGCTCATACAGGCATGAGCTTCGGATTTTTTCTCCCGCCTTTTTTTTTTTCAACTCAGAACATAAAAAAAGAATTTAAGAGGCAATGGTGTTCTCATTCCTTACTAATTTATATCCCTTCATCACAACTTTTTTGCATTTCTAAATAGAAATGAAGGAAAACGTTAAAAATGGAGGGAATGATGGGAAAATGTCTTACAAACACCTGATTGAGGAGAAGGAGGAGGCAGGACGGGAAGGCGACAAAGAATACGTTTGCAGAAATATTGAGTTTGAGTTTGCAAAGGATAAAATGTGGATAGAAAGTGATAATGACAGTTCATTATGGGAGGAAACATTTGTTTAAATTGCTGCCTGTGAGGCATCATACGGATGCAAATGTTGCGCTCTGTTCCTCTGAGGCAGAAAGAAAAAAGTCTCTTATCTAAAAAGGCATATTCCGCTCAAACTGTTTGGATATGCCCTTCCTTTTAAAGATGCCTCCCATTTTCGCTTAGTTGGTCCCACACCTGAGTGACAGACAGGTGTGCAACATGAAAAATGCACAACAAACTTACCTTGTTGCTTTTTCTACGCAGTTATGATGACTCCAAAAGTCTGGAAGTACTGTTTAAAACATTTGGCTTCTTTGTGGGAAAGTTCGGGGCGTTAGCACCAAGCTAGCAGCCCCCATGTGCAAAGCAAAAACAAAATGCGACATTTCCCCACGTTTTGTCTTTCAGTCAAGCTCTGACAAATCCCAATTTTGCTTTGGTTCACGTAAAAAGTGTGTGAAAATGACAGCCAGAAGAGGTTAACCACCGCTGATGGCGATTAGGCGGCCCGTTAATGGACGTCCGTCGCTGTCCGATTAGTGACTTAGTGGTGGTGGACATATGTGATATGAGAGGGACTTAGCCGAGGGGCCACTAATCATCAAAAAGCCAAGGGGAAGTGGTGCTCTAATCTCAGCTTAGCACTCTCTCCGTGTGCGTGCACGTGTGTGTGTGGGTTTTTGGAGGAGGAAAGCGAGGCACTAATTTCATTTCTTTTACAATTTTTTTTGCATCTCATGTTCATTAATTACGACCTGGACGGCCATCCCAATTTATCGGCTTAATAAGGGGACTCTTTTTAAAAAAAGAAGAAAAATTCTCTTAAATTCCCACTTCGCTTTGAGACTTCTTCCTCCTTCTCCTCCTTCTCACCAGAGTGACAGCCCTGCCAAAAACCTCCAATGAAGTAACCTGCACACCCGCGGCGCCCAATTGTGTCGTAATTCCACTTCAAAGGACTAGAATGTGGGGTGTTATAGCCAGGGAGGAGCTGAGAGCGTTCATAGAAACCCACCTCTGTCAGACAAAAGGCCTTCTCTGTCTTGCAGACGTTTGTGTTAAAGTATAAAAACTCTTCTGTGGAATTATGTCGGATGCTGCGGCGTTGGATTCTGCAGCTACAGTTTTGTCCGTATTAGAGCGCGGCGAGGAAAAAGTGGACACAAGCACTTGTGTGTCTGGAACAAAAGGCCTCAGTGTGAAAGGAGGTAAAGTAAACAGGTAGTGATGAAGACAGAGCGGCAGTGTTTGGCCTCTGTTGTGTGTGGGTCGCGTGGCGCTAAAGGCCTTTCGGTTTGGACAGCTGGGCCCACCGCTCGCATCAAGCTGTGCATGAAGTGACACCTACACAGTTTCTCCATCACTCCGTACTTGTTCTTAAGCTCTTTTTAATTTAAAAACATTTCAAACGCTACCAGAGAACTGCACTTTGCATAAATTCAAGTTAGGATTGGGATTGCACGTGTGTTGAATGAAAGCTCTCATTTGAGACAAGAGTTTTGCTTCTACATGTTCCAAAAACTTTATATTTGTTGGCAATGTCCAATTAAGAGAAATGCAATTTGCAAAATTGGTTAAAATTATTAGATCATCTATAAAATCCATAAATATTGCAGGTAAAAAAATCTTCCAGAAGCAATTAGAGGTAATTCAAGTACTTCGGCAAGGTGTTTTTTTTTTTCTCTTCTCTTCTCGACGGGAGCTTATTCAATTTGGTCTATAAGGTGCTCTCAGTGATAAAGTCCTCTCAGTGTGAGAAAGCTGCAGGTTCCAAGTCGGAACTTCTAGAGAGCTACTTGCTTTCTTTCATGTTTGTTTTTTTCTGCTGTTATAAGGTAAATAAAGAGTGAAGTAGTGGTAAGAGCGCTCCCAGTAACAATGCCAGATGTACAGTCCGGTGGAAATCCAATAGAGTCAAAAGTGTAATCAGTTTTTCTGAGGGAAGCAAGGGAGGGGAGGAAGATGGAGCCAATTAAATAACGGCGCATTATGGATTTGTACAAAGACGAGGTTTAAAGACAGAACTGTTAATGTTTGTTTGATCATTTTGGGTGTGGGTTTTTCCCGGATGAATGTCCCCCTGAATGTTGCCACCCCATCCCTGACACATGTCCCCCCCACCCGCGCGAGCAGCCTATTACCCAGGGTCATAGTCGCAGTGGCTTCAAGGCTGACAAGTGCACCTGAAAGCACTCAGGCGACGCCGGGAACGACATTAAATTCTATTATTGCAGCGTAGTCTCTGCATCACCATTCAGCCGAAGTACAGGGAGGCAAATTTACCTTGTGCCAGACAGAGTTCACCTAATAGAGGTGGCTTTATATTCTTTCTTTCCTTTTTTTTAATTCATGGGAACAAAGCAACAGCAACAAATGCAAACAACATAGCTGTCATGTTGCAAGCTATTTTCCTCCAGTTGTTCTATTGTCCTGAGCTTTTCATAAATGCATATTATTTGCACTGTACAGTCCTCTCTTCGTTTCTTTTTTCCTTTTTTTCCAATTGGTGTTTCTCTCTGAAACCCCATTGTCAAGACGTGATCATTTCCCATTCAAAGCTAGCACGCCAAGGCTCTATTTGCAGTAATGGCCCAGTCTTTCAGAAATGTGAAGGCTGAATGAGCCCCAAGGTAAACATTGTGGAGGTCCTGGGTCAGAAAGTAGGTTTAAACCTCTGCTTGAGTGTTAGGTATCCAAAACTGACCAAAGAGATTGATTGAAGGAATCCTCTTAAAGTTATAGTCTGCAGCATCAGTGGTCTTCTGTTTTTGGGTCACCTGAGTGGTTAGCAAAGGCATTGTACGTGAGTTTAAGAATGTGCTAAACGTGGGTTCTTGAATCCACCTGATGCCCATGGTATTCACACTGGACGGGCGGGGGGGGGCTTCTTCTCCTTTTCCTTTTTTTAACGTTTACTCGCACATTTCGCTACCTACTTTGGGAAGAGGCTTGGTGCGAATAGTCAAAGTGGTGTTAATCTCATAAATCTTTCTCCAGGCGTTTTCTTTTACAGCTTTATTGCGATAAATGTAAGCCTTTGGTGTCATGTAATTTCAATTACTCATTTCTTCTTGAAGATCAATTGTCAAACAATTGGCACTTCTGTGAATTAAAGGGTAGGCCATTCATCCATTCATCACGACCTAATCTGAGACCCTGATTGGTCAAAGTTTGACTTAGTTTTGCCTGGAACGGGTGTGCTATAGCTGTGCTTCATCCACGTGGAGCCCAAAAACAGTCGTAGAAACTTGCATAGTGACACAAAAACACAAGGATTTTGAACGTAGAAGCTTGAATTGACTTTTCATTGCAAGTGCTCGCTTGAACGTTCATAAGAGAGAGCAGTGGGAATGTAGCTTTAGAAAACATCATTCCAATGTTAATGCCAATATAAATGTGGGATCAGAAATTGACCAGATATGGCTGTTATCATATTATGAGACCTGGAGTATCTGGATGAAATCCATGCAAGTCTAGGGCGACAATCCAACTCCTTGCAGAAGACAGGTTTCCCCCATTCTGTGAGCCGACAGTACAACCCAACTCACAGAAATAGAAACCATATACCAGGTTGGTATCAGGGAATGACCACTGGTGAACTCCTTTTGGGAAACCGGTTCTATCCCCACATATTTGGCCCTCGTCTCACTCCCACGGCCTTACCCGTCCAGATGTCAACTTACCATATCATCTTTTAAATATTGCTCATTTTTCTCCTTGTGTTTTTTTCCTCCTCTCTCTTGCCTTCTATCTCCTACTCCATTTCCAGGATGTCTTCCAAGCGACCAGCCTCTCCATATGGGGGGACAGATGGAGAGGTAACCATGGCAACCAGCAGACAGCGAGTGGAGGATGAGGAAAACGAGGGACTGGGTGGTGTCATCCACCTCCCTCTGGCCTCCTACTGTGGCAAGGTGTCCCCTCGCTCACCCTCAAACCGAAATTTGGAGAGTCCTGGCAACATGGTAAGACTTTGAGTTTCGAATGGTTGATAGCACTCAACCTTGGATAATGGAACAGGGGTTTGACCAGGAAGCCAGTTGGAAGATTTCCATTGAGTTCACCCAACTAATTCCCTACATCCTAAAATGTTAGTGTCCGCCATACACAGACTGGAGAAATAACAGTTTGCCTTTTTTAGGCTTCATTGGCTTGTTGCCCTCTACTTTACACCATAAAATGGTAAAACCTTCACCTTGTGGTCCCATGGAAAAATCATCGTAGATGTGGAGAACTACCATCCATCTATGGATGTTTAAGCTAGAAACAAAGGTCCTTTACCCTGAGAGTTTGCCATGTTTTCAAGCATGTTGACAAGTTCCTGGAAATGAAACATACTTTTAAAGATTTCTCAGACAATTTTAATTCACTATTAATCCAAATCCAGCCTGGATCTGAATCACCTGTTTTGATATGATGAACGTCTCTCATGATAAAAGTACCTCTACGTCTCACCCACAGCTAAACCAAGTTCAGTGATTGACATTGTTCTAGTCTGGTTTTCCAAAAAGGATGAAGAAATCAGCTTTTTCTGCAAACAGAAGAGTTGAATGATGGGAACTCATCAGGGCTAAAGACCAAAACTATTTTTGAGGTGCACATGCGTTTTGGCTTTCATGTGCACATCACCGGCTGTTACCTTAAATTCAGTTGCAGGACTGTAGGATTTAAGCTGCCAAACGTTGGTGCTTAGTGTTCAAAGCTTGGTTTGTTGTAGCTGGAACGCTGGTGACAATAACTTTGGAGTTGGGTGTAAAATGTGCCAGATGACACTTGTGACTTCACATATGAAGTGAAACATTTTACTCTTTTTGAGTGACTTACTGCTCCCTTTCTACTAGTTAATACCTTGGAATTAGATGTTATTGGTAAATATATGCCATGAAACCTGGTTCATTTGCAGAGAAATGTTGCTGGTTTTCTCAGAACCGAGAGACAGCCTGAACCTTACCTTGAAATGCGGACCGATTGCTGTTGACAATGATAGTTGACCTTTACCCCAAACTGACAATAAAAGCTTGTAAGCTGTAAAATAATGAAATGGTGCTTATAGTCTGTAATGACAAGCGAATTCTGCAATTAGTCCTCTTATTAGGCTGCAGGCTCCGCCCAGGGTGAACTCCACATGTGCAGCAGGTGCTGACTGTAAACCAAAGTCATAAGAGTGTGGACGTTTGTGTGACGTGCAGGTTTGTTGTGTCTTGCACACTCCAGGTTATCTGTTACTTTTGAGGGCGGTGATTAGATTACTGGTGGTTCATTTAGATTTGACGGGGGATACACAATTGGCCTTATCAGTGTTCTTTTCAGGAGATTGCGAACAGAAAAGTTCTTATCCAACGTAACACACCACGGCTTTGTTGTCCATTACCGGACAGCAGAGCAGAGGTTGTTTGTAAATAGGGTGGGTGGATGGTGCAATCGTTGATTAGGGTTATTAAGTGTGAGCCAGTGTGTGTGTGTGTGGACTTCTCTGACTCCAAAGTCCTGTAAATAAGTCATGTTTTTTATTCTTTATTGTGGGATGACGGTTGACGATGCCAGTCCCTTCACAGCTGACTGTCAAGGGATAAAAAAACATTAGGAGATTTAAGAAAGTTACCCAAATCTGTTTAGACTTCTCAGCAATCAGAATAGAGGTGTGTTCCATACACAGCAGTTGTCAGAAATTGATAAGGTGGGAGGGCACATAAGTGGCGTGTCAGAAGTTTGTTGTTGACGCGTGGCAGCGGGGACAAGCAAAGAGGGACTTTAGAGAAGAGGGGTGGGATTACAGCCTTATGTGGTCATTGTGAATTAGCAGAGTGGTAGAAAAGCGCTAGTTACACACTGAAATCTTCAATCCATCGGCGTAGACACCACACTGCACACCAGTCTGCTGCAGCTAGTAAAGCCACCCATTTTAAAAAAGTTTGAGGACAAATGTAGATTTTTAAATTAAGTTTGGCTAAAACGCGTGCTAGCTAGATTTTGGTTTTCAAATGTTAATTTTCCAGCAGGAGGGTCTGACTGCAGATGTGTGTTTATGTTTCATTCTGATCTCTTAATGTTTGTGTTTGCAGATCACTGTGAAAAATGTTTTCACATCAGCCGCGCGGGCGAGCATCTTCTCTCCTAAACCTGCTAATGGACAAACACCAATTATTTCATTAGCAGGCAGGGTTGGCCGCTTCCAAGACAGAAACGTGCAAAGATATTTAACCCGACGCAGATTTGTCTTAGCCATCTCTCTGGGTTTCCTTTTCATTTGAATGGTGCGGTAGGGAGTGTGGGTCCATGTGAAAGATGTGATAGATTTAACACAGTCGCCGGGCAGTCTTGAGAGCCGCGCGGCGGTCACACTTCATTCCTCATGCCAGTGAATGAATCAGCAAGCGCTCAGCCTGTCATCAGCGAGGGGCTCATTTCAGAAAAAAAAGGACTGTTTGAACTTTGGGAAATTATTGGGAGAAATCCTAAAAAAAAAAAAAGATTTTCTTGATTCAGAGGCGAGCTTTTGGTTCAGACGAATTATTGTGACATGAAGACAAAGTATGTTTCCTGTCCCAGCCTGAGGGGTCCCCCGAAATCAAAAGTGTCTGCGTTTAGCCATGGCACGTAAAGGGATTTCCTGCGTCCGTGTGTTTGTGTGTGTGCGTTTGGCAGCATGTTGTGAGGTTTGTTAAGAACTATCTGGTGGAGATTGGCAGCCCTGTCGCAGACCTGACTCTCACCCCCCTGCAGGCTGTGATCAGTGACACCCTCTTGGTTGTCGACGCGCTCGCACGTAATTTTAGACGAGCAGCTGTTTTCCAGCTCTTCCTACATGTCCGTGTCTTGATGCAAAGTGATGCGCCAGGCGTTAAATATCACTTTTCACACGTGCACCTTTCACAGCCCAAAACATGTCAGGCTATGGCACGAAAAAGGAGGACGAGAGTTTTTTTTAGTTCAAAAAATAAAGTAAAAGACAAACAGCAGCATCTGTGCTGGCTGCAAGAAAAAGACAGAATTTTGTTTTTTTTCCCCTTTTTTTGGCAAGAGTTTGGTGTTTTTTTTACCCAGCCTCCTCTCACAGATGAGCTTAAGAAGACAAAAGTTGTTTAATTCGGTTCCATTGCAGAGGCAGTAAAAGGATAAAGAGAGTCAGGCGCAATTTTTACTTTGTTCCAGTCATTTGGAAGAAAATTGACATCTGCAAACTAAAGGCAGAACCGCCCACACTGCCAGTCTGCCACATCTAGTGCATATAAATATACACACACACACACACACACCTACAGGCTATGTGCTCTGACAGTGTCACACATATATGCACCAAAATGGCAAAAAAAAAAAAAAACCTACTTGCACACACGAGTTGAGAGGAGCGTTTTCAGTGTGTACTCATGCATAAATGCATGTTTAAGGAGAAAAAGTTTAGGAACCTGAACGCACAAAGTGACGCAAATTTACATCAGAGAATCTGTCGGTTTGATCTTTTGGATTATATGTACTGGATGTTGGCGAGGACGAGGCTTAAGCTATTTCAGCTTCCTGTCGGAGTTCACGCATAATTGGTGCCAAAAGGCCTCACTGTAGCGCCTCTCCTTGCTAATTCTCTTTGATTGGGGGATGACCTTCATTGTTGGACGTAGCCAGATGACATCTTTCCGGCAGAGAGACCCCCCCCCACACACACACACCTCCATACTCTTGTTCTGTTTGTTTTGTTTTGCGCGACATCTTTCTCCAAAGAAGGAGAGCGACTGTTTTAAGTAGGCGCTGGATTCGATAAATGGGATGTGACAGGTGTGACCGCTGCCTTCCCCCTTTGCTCTGCCTCTGTCAGCGCACTCTCCTCTCATTTCCTCTAATGACATCGTTCCTCCCTCTTTCTCCAGTTTTGATCTTGTTTTTTTTTTTTTTTTTTTCTTTTGCTCCTCTTGGTGTCACTTAGCATGTTTTAATCTGCAGCATAGCCGGTATAGTCAGACTTTAAAAAAACATTTCGGCAGAACTGGATGGACTCTAGGAAGACAGATGACAAAAAAGGTCCGAGCTTAATCGGCGGGCATGTACCAAGTCCAGCCCAAATTCAAATTTCCACTGTCCTGCAGGTTGCTGTCATAATATGCGCCCCCCCCCCCAGCGCTTTCTAAAAAGTCTGGTTAGGATTACTTAATACTTGTAGGCAGTGTATTCCTGCCTTTGCCCACAAGTGGCCGGGTTAGGCTCCAGCACCCCAGTCACCCCAAAAGGCACGAAGTGAGATTGGAAAATAAACAGATGGATTACTTAATGACTTATGCCCTCAGGGGTCGCCACAGAGAGTCAGCTTTCACCGATTCAAACAGGTGATTTGGCAGAGTTTTACGCTGGATGCCCTTCCTGACACCCTGTATTTAATCCGAGCTGGGGACCGGCACAGGGAGACCCAGACCTGGCCCTCCCTGTGGTTCTACAGTTTAGGCAGTAGCGTGAAGGATCTTGCCTGAGGACCCACACCGGATGAAGCTCATTTCGCCCCGTGGTAATCAAGCCCAGGTTTCAATAGAGCCTTAAGGGCCGAATGAAAGGATCAGATTTATTTGATTCTGAGATAAAAACCACATGGATTTGTACTTTTGATTAATATAACTATTTCCCTGGTCATATAATTTACATTTTGGAGCAGAGGCGAAGCTAGAGCATTTTATTTTTGGGGGGGGCAGTAGGGGCTAGAAGAAATAATGGCAAATAAGAAAGGCAGAGTGGAAGGTTGTTACAAATAAAATGATCAAATATTTCAAACTATAGAAGTACTATGCCTAAAGAAGCTTGTATCAATGATTTCTTAATCTTAGTAAATAATTATCTCATGTTGACTCAAAAATTGGTTGGGCAAATGGGGTGGCAAAGCTTTTTGCTGGTTGGGCAGTTGGCCCCCATCCTCCCCTGTAGCTCTGCCCCAGTTGTGGAGGTTTAAAGTAAGCATTTCATCATGAATAATATTTCTTATTTCATCTCATGCGTCTTAAGGGTCTCTGTTTTCTCAGTGGGTGCTTCAACACGCTGCAGTGCGAGAATGCTGAGAAGAGTAACGGTGGAGTATTGATCACCCAGAAGATGCAGCCCCCCCCCCAAAAAATCACTCTCCCGTGGAGTTTAACTAATTGCGACTGAAATCCAGACCGTTTTCTTGGCTCAATACCTTGACGTAAATAATCATTTTCCGGAGAACAGTAAACAATAACATGTTGATTACCTCATTGTGAAGCGGGAGCGTGGTATCAGCCAACAGCCTTTGAGTTAATGATTAGATCTGTGGCTGAACAAACCATAGTGTGTTCAGTATAGCACGAATGCACTTCAGTCTCTGTGAGTGGCTCCCGCCTACACACAGAACAAGCTGCGGCGCTCTCCTGCCAATGTGTGCCGCTGTCTCAGGTGGCACGGCCCCGTACTGTAGCGAGATTAGCCAAAGATTAACCCCATGGACCATTGACCCTCGTGCCCACGAAGAGCTGAGCTGACAGCCCGGCTGACTCACTGACTCATTTGTTGTTGTAATCCGGCAGCACACCTTAAAAGACCTCGAAAGAGAGTATGCAACGCGTCTCCTCGAAGGGCTTCAGGCAACTGAAGCCGTCCTGCCTCATCCTTTAATTAACCTGCTGAGTCCAACTGTTAAGGCAACCACTCGGCCGCAGATTAAGATCCGAAACGTTAGTTACAGAAGCTGTCAATTAGCTTTGTTGCCTCTGCAGGATTAGCCATTTTTATTTAAGTAGGAGAGTCTTTTGGAAGTGGCTGCACTGTTGCGTGGTTGTCTCGCTGGTTCAAATCCCGGCTGGGCTGTGGAGTTTGCAAGTTCTCCTGGTGCATGTGTGGGTTTCCTCCGGGCACTCTGGTTCGTATCACAAACCACAAGCATGCTTCATAGTTAAAATGGCATCTCTTAATTGTCCTTAGGTGTGTGAGTGGCGCTTCAACAAATTGGTGACCTTAGAAGGGTGTACCCTGTCTTTGCCCAACAGTAGCTCGGATAGGCTCCAGCAACTAAATGACTCCAAAAGAGATATAGCAGGTTCTGAAAATAGATGATTTGGGGTTTTTTGGAAGATGAGAAACTTCCATTGATTTAACGCATAGATGTTTTAACATCAGTTAATAGTTTAAGGGCTGCACGGTGGCGCAGTGGTTAGCGCTCCTGCCTCACAGCAAGAAGGTTCCCGGTTCAAGTCCTGGCTGGTGGACCTTTCTGTGTGGAGTTTGCATGTTCTCCCCGTGCATGCGTGGGTTTTCTCCGGGTACTCCGGCTTCCTCCCACCGTCCAAAAACATGCTTCATAGGTTAATTGGTCACTCTAAATTGTCCCTAGGTGTGAATGTGAGTGTGCATGGGTGTGTGATTGTGGCCCCTGCGACAGACTGGCGACCAGTCCAGGGGTGTACCCTGCCTTCGCCCATGAGTAGCCGGGTTAGGCTCCGGCAACCCCGTGACCCCGAAAGGGATAAAGCGGATTGGAAGATGAATGAATAATAGTTTAAGATACTAAATTTTACAGATATTTTGGGGGGGAAAGTCTATTTTTTGCTTGACTTTCTGTTCTTGTAAAGGTCAGTGAAGCGAGTTTGAGTTTTGAGACAAAAACTGCAGGATAATTAGTCGTCATGACAGCTTGCAAACAGGCTCAGAGATTGACTGAATGCGTTTGTGTAGCCGTCTTTTTTTAACGGAAATGATTTGATGCAGCTCCAGAGCTTTCTTCCCTCAAAGGAGACACTTCATCTGGTTTTTTTTTTCGTTTGTTTTTTCTGCAGTTGCACCCTCAGCATTAATTGTCATAAATGTGGACGCAAAGGCAAAGTGGCTCGGAAAGTTGGTTGCCGGATGATGCGCCGCAGCTTTGGCCAACCCTCAAAGTGCGCCTCTGAAGGCTTTGTGATAAACTCTTTAGAGCCGAGTCTCTTAATGTTGGTTTTCATGCCGCCGCTCTGTTAAGCACCTCCAAGTCAGTCAAATGGAGATTCCAGAGGACGCAAGGAAAATGAAGGATAACTGGCCGAGAATGAAAGATTCTGAGATATAAGATGAGGAAATAAAATGATAAAAGTTGGAAAGAAAGATGAGGATAATGAGGGCCAGCTCCTCCTTGATTTGATGTTACTTTCCAACTTTTTTGCTAATAAATGATCTTTTAATCTTTTTATTTGACCTTCCAGGAGCATGACAGCACCAAGGGAAGCTCCCTGAGTCCTTACCTTCAGCATAATGCTACCTCACCGGGTAAAGAGGAAGGCGTTGGAGGGGGGCGCCCCTGCAGCGACGGGGGCTTCTGCGTGGGACCCCTCGGGACCCCTGAGAGGCGTAAGGGCAGCCTGGCGGACGTGGTGGACACGCTAAAGCAACGCAAGATGGAGGAGCTGATCAAAAACGAGCCAGAAGGTTAGTGATGAGAGGCTCTGTGCAGCCAGACGTGTGATCTTTAAGGGACTGTGGGCTGGCGCTGCGCTTTCACTAGATTTTTCATCAGTTCCTCTTCCCTTTCTGGTTCTTTGCTACATCTATACGCTTTCAGAAAAGAATAAACCCTTTTGTTTTCTGGCCCTTCTACTCCTCACACTCATTTATCAGAGCCTGCTTGTCAAACATGTGAGTTTGTGCTCAAACCTGTAAAGCCAAATAAACTTAAAATTAAAATGTTTTTAAACCCTTTGATGAAATCCCATTACCAGAATATAGAGATGTTATATAGATGGAGATGCATCTGTGAAAATGCCTTACCCTCGGTTCCAACAAAATTAAGTATAATATAATTAATAATAATAATATAATATAATTAAGTAAATATACTGACTGAGTAATAGCTGTTTATTTCTCCATAGAAGCCTACTGGATTTTGGCTTTCTGGAACCAGTGGGTACTTCCTGTTTGGAATGCTGGGGGGAGGGTATACTGTGTCCAGTTCTCAAAGACTGTCAATGTGAAATCCACCAAAAAATGTTGCAAAATCATTTTTTGTCATAAAATATTGATAATATTAATTATAATTCCTTAGGTGATTTGGTAAGTTTTGCTATAACAATAGTAAATTGCAAAAATATTGACATTAATGTTCAGGAAAAAGAGCATCTTATTTACTCACTGTCTCATATTAGATCCAAACATTTTCAACATGGTGTAACTGTATTATAAAATATTATTCATAAACACATTTTGCATTATTTCAATTAATTTAAAGCTAAGTTTTTGGGACCTTAAAACTTTGAAAATTAGCAAAGACTTTTCACGCTAAAATTGTGTTTGAGATTTCATGGATGCGACCATTTTAAAATAAGCAGTAAAAGCCCTTGGAATAAGGATGAACTAGTGTTAGGGTTAGGGCCGAATTACTATCCTGTTCATGCTTTAAAGCACATGTAAAAGCCGTAATTTTTTTCTAAAAAGCCACAGTGTGTCTTACAATCCGGAGTGTCTTATTTATGGAATAATTCTGGTTGTTTTTACTGATGTTGAAGTGATTTTTAAAAGCACACATCGCTCTGTCAAAATATCAGGTTTTTTTTTTTTTATTCCAACGAGGTTGGGTGTTATTGTGAAAACGCTAACGTGGCTAACGTGCAGCGTGTCACACTTTTTTAACGTGTAACCAGCAAGGTTGACTGTTAGGCTACTGTAAATATGCTAACACAGCTAATGTGTAGCGGTTTTTTAATGCATTACTAATCAGGCTGGGAGTTAGCGTAGTGTTGCAAACAAGGTTGGAAGTTTGGCCCACAGGTATTATAAACACTCTAATACGGCTAATGCTTTTAACATGGGTAACTTGTAGCTATACAAACAACTTCTACAGCTACCGTGAACACAGTTAATGTTGGCTGACTGATGGACTTGTCTCTTTTTCCTTGCTTATTGCACCTTATATTTTGGTGCATCTTATATTTTACCTTATATTGGGTTTGAAATTTGGCCATTTATTAACGGTGTGCCTTAAAATGCAGTGCAGAAAATTCGGTACATACAGTGTGGTTTTTAAGGACAGTTTGGATTATGTTAGATGCTGGGTCTCAGAAATATGTCAAAAATGATGAGAATGGTAGGGTTAAGGTTAATTTCAGTAACATTTTGCTGCTTTTCCACTCATAGTCCAAGCCCTTCATGCTCATTTTGAAGTCTGTTCAAACCGCTTAGGAATCCAAACCAGAGTTTCGCCCAAGGTCTGCCTTGCTCAGCCCCATTACCTGGGGCTTTTTATTCTTAAACGTAACCTCAGGCTAGCTGCGGGGTATTGAGCCTGCGGCAAAGGCTCACACTTGCTTAGCACATAAATGAGGACTTAAGTAACAAAGAAAAGCATGTAATGATGCTCGTGTGGAGCTCCCTTACAGGTATTTGCACCCTTTGGGAGAAAGTGATATTATAGAAAGCATTAGAAAAGCAAGTCAACAAAAACTTTAAAGTTTTGAAACGATTTTAAAGGCTTGGAAAACATCAGGAAGCTTGCCCCCAAGAACTAAAATTGTTAAAATAATTCAAATGTGCTCTAAATTGTGTGTAGACAGGTTTCAATAGAGAGTAAAATGTCGAATTGTGCGGCAATGTGACGCTACAACAACTGTGTAGTTTTTCAATTGATTTTTTTTATTGCCAAAAAACTTTTCTCATAACAGTTTTCCATCGAACACTCAACCAAAATTGAGCTCAAAAGCTGATAAATTTTGTTTAAGGGGTTAAACATCAAATATTCTTTCTTTAAAAGTAAAGAAAACCATTTCTAAGACGAAGAAGAAAAATAACGTTTTATTCTGAAGGCGCATAGCAAACAGCCAAACGTCTTCCACAGTCAAACAGGACCCTTCCAAACAGCAAGAGGTCAGCTGGACCAAAAACCCCAATGTCCCTCGCTTTCAAAGCCTCCGTTCTTTAGAAAGAAACAGACCTGCAAAGATCTATAAAGCAGATGCATCTCAGAACAACGGATACTTTTTTCTAACCCACCTCCACGCTCTTTTTTCTATCCTCGTCTCTTCCAACTGTGCTGCAGTGGTGCACTAAAGTTTGCACTCAATCATCCCCAAGATAGCAGCCTCAATTACGAGTGACACCATGACCAAGAGGTGAAAGAAGAGCGCCGCCGCAGCGTGTGCATTTGCCTTTATGCTTTTTCGTGTGTATTATACTTCCTCGCCGCATCAACAGGCTTTCATTTCAAACAGCGCTAACCTTATTTTCCAGGTCTTTCTGTGAGGCTTTCAAAAGCGTCCGTGGCGGCTGGTCAGCTCTCGCCGTCTGCTTGTTTTTATTTCAGTCGATAAAGAGGCCTGTTGTGCCACATTTTTATTTAAAAAGAGAGGAGAAAAAAAAGAACTGGACTGTTTGTAGAGCCATAATTGAGGTGTGTTTTGGGTTGTTCGCTCTTCACTGGACCTTGTGAACCGGCCCAATGGTGAAAAAAAAAAGAGAAAATATAACAATAATAGATCTTTATGACTTCGCCAGGGCAGGGTGAAGGAAAGATGGAGGGAAGGAGATGAAGGAAAGCAAAGCGATGAAGAGACGTCTTACCATTTAGCTCAGCATCCAAACTGAGCTTTGGCCCTCCGGAGTTGAACGCATGGAGAAAAGAAAAGAAAAGAAAAGAAAAGACGAAGGAAGAACAGAGAGGGGAAATGAACGTGTGGAGTGGAAAGCAATGATTAGGGACAGCATTGAGATAGAAATCCTTTTTCTGAAGCCGGGGCGAGCTATTGTTTGGCTGTGCGGCTCACAAAGGCCATTAGCAGAAAACAGCAGGTTGGGATGAAATTTTAATGAAGGCTTTAATCATTATGAAAGGCCTGGGATATTACTGCTCTGCCTCTCACACACACACAGAGAAAAAAACACTGCTTCCAGCTGGATCGATGACACACACACACAGTCAAAGTGTCGCACCATTAACACCGGGAGCGACGCGAACGAACGGACGAAGGCGAAAAAATGGGTCAGAACGCGATAAACATCTCGAAACAGAAAAGGAGGTTTATGGGAGGCTGGCCTCGAGGTAGACGTCACACACACACATACGCACACACACACACACAAACAAAGAAAGGGAAGTCACACACTAAGTTTGAAAGATTTACTTTGTGGCTAGTGTTGCTCTACTTAGACTAGATGAATGGCGAGTGGTAGATACTAGGTCAGTGTTGAGGCTTGTGAATGCTTGCATATTCACTTGTGTGTGCAGATATTTTCTCGGGGACCAATGGCAGTGGTCTGTTCCATTTGTGTGTGTTTGTGTGCTGGCCCCTAATAAATGACTCGTCGCATCGTCCCTCATGGACCGGCCCAACTGGGCCCGCTGCTCTCCTGCTCTCGCCATTTATCTCCTGTCTCACTACGATGGCCACCTGCTACCCAGGAGACCTGCGCTCGGGCACACACTGAGGATGTCACGACTCCGCACGTAGTGTCACGGCTGGGCCGCTTGCACTGCCGTTACCTGAAGTAATTGGGTAGAGCGTCATGGGAGGGTCACAAGGAGAGTGGATGCAGAGGAAAATTCACACACCTGGTCAGCTCCCTTGGACACGCCGTTTAACCTCTTGCGGCCTCTCGTGGTGCAGAGCAAGGCCTGCTAATAATCACTTAACCTGGCAGTGGAGGAAAAAGATGCCCCTGAAATGCATAGATAGATAAATAAATAGATAGACAGATAGATGAGGGGAATTTAAAGGAGAAGAAGCCTTGCTAAATGGGGCACAGATGTTTCTCTCGGCCCCTGGAGTGGAGCCTCCACTGCCCTGGACTTTCACCAGACACTCAGCCTCATTTTTCCTCTGATCCCCTCGTCTTGCTCCTCCTCGTCTCGCAACACGGCGGCGTTGACTGTAAAGTGGCTTACACATTAAGTGCCAGCTGAGCTCCATCTCTGGACCCGTCTGTTGACCCCCTGCTACACAGCTCCAGCTACCCGTCGCTGGGGCTCGTCAGCCTCTGGGACTGTTCTCTTCCTTTTAGCGCTCAGCCTCAGCTGGAACAAGGGATGAACAACCGTTCTCAACTAGTTTAGATGGACGCTTTCATCTGTCTAAACCTTTACTGGATGCATTTGGCTTAAATGCCATTACAGAGCGACCCCCCCCCCCCGTAAACACTTTGTGACTGAATGTTTATGCAAAAAGGCAGTTAAGAAGATTGTTTATTTATTAAGTACATTCAACAAAACACTTTTCTTACCTAATCATTGCAAAAGTGTCAAATTGAGGTAAATCAATGATAATACATGGAACTCACTGTTGTCATAGTATGGGACAGGCATGTTGACTGGACGTGCCTGGAAGTGTTTTTTTTGTAGTTTTTAACATGTTCTTGTAGCATTTTTCTGCATTTTCCTTTGTCTGAGATGGCATCTATATCAAAACTGTACGGTAGGTAAAATCCGTGAGGTAGTATTACAGATGTTGTAAGGCAGTAAACGTCCTCTCTAAACACTTTATTCACTGCTCTCAGACAGACATGAACGTTTTCACACTCTTCTATCTTAAAAACTCTCAAAGTTCAAACCTTTGTAGAAAAATAAGTTCAGGGTTATAGAATTGAATTGAATTACGATTTAAGATTTTTGTAAATTTGGTAAGATGAATGTATTTTGTACAGGAGACACAGCTCAGAGGAGACTGAAGGACAGTGGTCTCCTGTCAATCAGGAAGGAGAACAAAATGCATAATAAAAAAAAAAAATGTGTAAAGTTGCGTTTTTTTTGTTTGTTTTTTTTTTAAAAACACATTTAATTTCCTAGATACATTTTAAATGACAGATGTGGCTTTTGAACAAGAAGAAAGGCCAGAGAGAAATTTTTTTTTCATTTTTACTGAAATCTTTTAATTTGTAAAGTGTAAAGTCAGGGATCCCAGAAACTGAATTTATGTTCACAAAACACATCAACAGTAAGATAAGCAGAACTGTAAAGACTTTAATTTCTGCAGTATTACTCTAAGAAAACAAAGATTCTGATATACAGTCACAAGAAACAAACATTGTTTGTTCATTCTGCACTTTAAATGGTCCTGGTGAATACTCTAATCTGATTGGCTGCTGGGTGTTGATGCGCACATTAAAAAGCAGTTCAGGACACATAGCCCAAATGTTCTGTATTACTGCGCAGGTTTCTTTAAAACAAACTTTTCCTTCATGATTTGGACAAAAACAAGCAGTAATAAGTGAACTTTCTCTCTGAACTGATGCGTTATTGAACCTATTGTGGCGATCAGCATATCTGTCGCATTCCTTTGTCGCTGCAGTCGATGTCTACCGGCCCAGTGACGCATTCCCATGTTACCGTGACAACGGGCTTTACCATGTGTAAACGAGTCAGCTTTTTGTGAAAAAATATCAAGACTAAAGTACTAAAAATTGATTAGATATTTATTTCTTTTGTAAGTGACCATATAAGTGGAATAATGCCCGACGCAAAGCGGAAGACGGGTGTGTAATTATTGTACGCTAATAAATAATAACATGTTCATTTGTTTAATTAATCACTTGCGTTAAAGCGTCAACATTGACAGCCCTACTTTAAAGTGAACGGGGACCGATTGGTACATTAAAGTTACCAGGTAATCGTCTCTAGTAAAATCGCTTTTTTTTCTTGCAGTCACTTGGTTAAGCTCTTACCAGCCTACCCCACAGCACTGATGCAGGCATACATTCATAGAAACAGCAAGAGGCTGCAGCCCCAGCGCAAATGCTCAACTGTGACAGTTGTGCACTCATGAGGACACACTCATGCATGTTTGCCGCTGCGCCACTTCATCTATTTCCAAGGAACGGCTCAGGTTTTTTTGAGAGCACTGAGGCATTTTATGGGACAGCACTTAGACGAGGCCATTGTGCGACACAAGCACGCAGCAGTCGGAGCTCCCTCACGTCTCCGTGCGCTCCAATGGGTGACAATGGGAAGGGCGGATAGGTCCTGCCACCAAGAAGGAGAGCGGGACTGAAAGGGGAAAAGAAAGGAGGGATCTGGGCAGTCTCTCGTTCATCCATCCATCAGTCACCCTCTCTCGCTCCTTTACTGGCTTAATCCTTCTTCTCTGTTATCTGGGGTTTGTGTGTGTGTGTGTGTGTGTGTGTGTGTGTGTAAAACACATTCACAAATGAACACACAGTAGAAACAATGGTATGTCCAGCCGTCATTTAGACTTCAACACGTATCTATTTGAGCAGCAACTTTACATAAAGAACCTCTTTATGTTATTTGTTGTTGGTAAATATTGTATTTATTACTTATAAGTCTTAATTTTTTCCCAAAAACGACTGATGTTGAAGTGATTTTCAGAGGTACATGGTGCTTTGTCAAAATGTCAGTCTATTTCTTTAGCGAATTACAAACAAGTTTGAGTGTTATTGTGAAAACAACAACACAGCTAAGGTGTATCAGTGTTTTTTTTAAGGTTGAGAGTTAGCATAGTCTCTGTATTATTTGTTTTAGTTGTATCATAAGTTTTTTTTACATTTTGATAATGTGGCTAATGTGTATCGTGTCAAATTGTTTTTTTTAGGGTTTACAAGGTAGAGAATTAGCGTCGTCACAGCAACGTCTGTTTTACTTATCTGTCAGTTGTTTTAAGTGTAACAAGCAAGGTTGGGCTTTACAGTTATTGGGATTTCATGGCTAATGTGGCTTAAGTGAATCGATGCCAAACTGTTTTTTAATTTTTTTTTGTCACTAACAAAATTTGGAGTAAGCAAGTAGCAGTAGCATTTGTTTGAGTTACAGGTGTTGTAAAAATGCTAACGTGGATAACGCGTAGTATGTCGCAAGCAAGTTCTACCGTTTCTGTGAACTCAGTTAATAAAGTCTGACTGACTTATCTCTGACTCACTGACTTTTGTCTCACTTAATGTGACTTATAGTTCAGTGTGCCTCATATATAACATAAGTTTGAAAATAGACCATTTATTAACGGTTCGCCTCATGATCTGCTGCGCCCTGCTATGCGGGACATACAGTATTTACTTATATAAATTAATGTGAAATTGCTGCACTGCCTAATTAGTCTTTGGAGAAGAAGGTGAAAAGAATTTGAGAAATTAAGATTAAGTCCTGACATTATGGAGCTCCAAGTGCATTGTCGACTTGGGTTAAGCAGGAGTTTGCTGTGATGAATGAGGCTGACACCTTTCTAAAAAAAATAAAAAAGAGTTTAATTCCATGTGTTAATGCTTTTCCATCTATTTTTTGTTTTTGTTAAAGAAAATTAAATTTTCAGACACATCCTCCAAGTTGAAATAAAACTCTGTTTTTTTTTTTTTTTGGCTTTGTGTCTCAGGCGTGATTTATGAATCCCTGTTTCCAGATCTGCCAGTGTCACTGTGTCAGTTAACTTGACTGGGAGGAGGCGGAGGTGGGGAATCATCATGGACATGGCTCACAATTCAAATTGAGTCAATTCTGTTTTTTCTTTTTTTTCTTTTCGTTCTTTCTTTTTCCCTCTCTTTGTGGCATGTGAAAAAGACCACGTCATGGGGCGAACCTGAGGCCTATTGTAGGGCGGTCCCATTGTTGGCTCGATAAAAGGCGCATTCAAGTCACTTTTTTCTTATTGAATTCTTGTGCGTATGCTTTTCAGCGTTGCATTCTCTTCCCCAGCCTTTGCACAAGACAATCAGGAGGGATGAAACTCCATTCTGCCATTCTTCCCTCTTCAGATGAGCGATATTAAGGAGGCATAATGTGTGTGTTTTGGGGGGAAAAGCCCAGCTTTTTCCCTAATACAGCAGCATAAAGGAGCTTAGCAGAGAGGCTTCTGTTGTTTTTCTGGAGGTGTGTGTGTGTGTTGCCCTCCCGACGACGCATTAAGTTAAGGACAAAAGCTTGAGGTTCATGAATCAGCCAGGTTTTACACGTGACCTACCCACAGCTTGATTGTCCTACACTTCTTTTGCTTGGTGCTCAAGTACATTTCTGCTTGAGTTCCTAATGCTACGTGCACACCGGGCATGTAATGCGCGTTCAAGAACACGCTGAGCAGGCATTCTTGGACGCCCTTTTAGCATACGGTGTTCACACTAGACTGTCGTTACCCAGTGACGGCACATGTCTGTACCTATAGTTGGAAGAGTCTTGTTGTGAAATGCTAAAGCTGTGTAAATCTTGTTTAATGTTGCTCCAGGATTTTTCTTTCCCAGCTCTATTTCGATACATGTAAGACTTGGTGTTATATAATTGCGGCCGGACTGAAAACACAATTAATAATTCCTCCTCCGATGTTCAACTGCGCATCAGTTAAAAAACTCGTATTTTTACTTAGACCTTTCATTGAAAGTTCTCACTTGAATGTGCATTTCCGTGCCCAGTGTGAACGCATCTTTAGAGTTCACTGGTGTCAGTGCGAGTCCATCTGAGCATAAAGGCCTCCTGTTCCAGACTTCTAGCAGTTTGACTTCCTCTCATTTACTTCAGCTTTAATAAACAAATCCCAAAATTCATGATTTATCTATTGTGCGTCCTCATAAACACCTCATTTATTGTTTTTTTCTGTTATTTTTTTCCCTTTCTTGGTCTTTTCAGTCATTTCCATGGAGCCCAAGGAATGTTTTTATGCTGCAAAATTCCCACAAGATTGATGAGTTTTGTGCAGAGTGAGTTAACTTCCATTTGTCCCTCAATTACTATATCAAAAGAATACGAAATGGATTAAAAAAGGACAAAAATTCTAAACTTTTCAACAGAGAAACACAAACAAAAACACATTGCAGAAAGCAATTGGTGCTCCAAGTTCAAGCCTTTTTTTGTTGTTTTCTTAAATAAATAACTGTACTTTCAATTGCTTTTTCATAGCAAGAAGAAGGAAGACCAAAAAGTCACCAAGAAACAATCTTCTATTAAACTGACATACCAGCAGTTACTTTGTGAGTAGGTGGATGTTGCGATTTTTCTTTTTTTTTTTTTTTTTCTTTTTTGGAACAAAGTGACTTTTTATCTCTAACGGCGTGCCGAGGCAAACAGCAAAAGGTATCACGTTCCAGAGAGGTTTCCAGATGTCGGCATCAACACGCTAATTTTGTCACAACCATGACGAGTTAACGGGCAGATTAGGCTCAAGTTGTGTTGACAAGTTATGCAGCTAAAAGTGTCATGCACGTACGCTTAAGGAATTTTAAAAAAGGAAGAAAACTTTGCACTGCATCACTTGGACATATTTTTACTCCGTGTACTTCATGTGCAAAACCACATCGTCAGCTAAACCCGTATGCTTTATTCAAAAGCTCAGGAGATCAGTGATGAATTAAGTGTCCTAACGGTTTGCTGTTTGTGCATTATTTGTGGTGTGTTTTCAATTATTTTGCAGAGTATTTCTAGTGTGAAAAAGATGCAGACGAACAAAAATGAAGATCATAAACACCTTGAACTATGGTGTAGGGAGAAGGAAGTATGCATTGAAGGGTACATTTCTTATTAGTTACAATTAAATATTTGTAATTTTCTATTTTTTTCAGTCTTCTTTTCAGGAAATGTAAAAAAATACCTTTATAAGCAGTTGAAACATAAAGTGTGCAATAGCTCTTTAAATAACATTAGTTTTGTCTCAAAATATCTTCATCAGGACGTTTACATGTCCGTGTTTAAATTGCTCCTTTACTTTGAAATTAAACCAAATGTTCAGTAAATGTAACTATTTTTACTTTCATATGCAGCAGACACATTAAAATGCAGAATTTACTGTTATATTTTCCTTTATTATTTTTTTAAGTACATTTGCATACCTATGGACAAGTTGTCTGTTTTTGTTGACTTTACAGACAGAAAAACTGGTGCGTACATCTGCTGTCATTTTTTTCTTGTTTTCCACTTGACGGTAGATGTGTGACTGACACATATAAAGCCTTAGACAAATCTGTCCTTAACAGGTGGATCCAGGCTCTCTGCAGGGAAAAAATGGGCAAATCTTTACAGGGCACGCAGATGGTCTGCACAACATCCCATATCAAAGTCGTGGACCATTCAGTGAACCCGCAGAGCACATTTTTTCTATGGTCAGGCTTTGGGCAATAGGTCGGAGCGAAACACTTTTACAACACGTGAGGGTAAGGCTCACGCATAGCTCACGGATTTTTCACCTTTTCAACCCCCTGAACCCTGCAGACTACTCAAGGAGGCCGTGAGCGCTGTTCAAGTGAAAGTTGCACGTCCCTTACTGGCTGTTAAAAAAGAAAACAAAATTAGACAATCAGAGTGTAGTTTGTGTGGTCATCTTATGGGAGTCCTACGCACACTTACATATCACCTGCACACTGTACGCACGATCAGTCATTACACGCACCTCACTAACGACTGGAGTGTGGTGTTAGGACATTTTAAGACAGCATCACTCTTGCACAAGTGTGTGCAAGTCTTTACAAATACTTAACATTATACTTACCACACACACACACACACACACACACACACACACACACACACAACAACACATCCATTGTCAGCAGCGTCTTTTTCTGGGGTCCAGTTGTAGCTGGGCTTTAAGGGCTCGACTGGAGGCGTGGATACTGCCGCCAAATTCTTCCTAGGAAGCCGCCGTGAGAGTAAATAAAGCAAATAGTCACAAACTCACCATTCAGAGCACTTGAGTCATCCGGAGAGCAACAAGTCAGTGAGGCTCTCAGCTTGTCAGACGGACGTCCACCAAAGAGATGCGGAGGAGTGGGGGCTTCTGCGGAGCACCCCCCCACCCCCCCTTCGGTGAGACATCCATTCAGTCTGCCGGGGAGCTGGTCACTCATCCGCCCGATCAGCCGGTCCGCTTGTCAGCCTTTGAAGCTGCAGGGTCCCAGTTAATTAACCCCTGGCTGGCTGGTCAGAGGCCGGGCCCTGCAGATGAAGTGGTGGTGTCTGTGTTGTCTGCCTTAGGGGTCATGACCCCAGCCCACAGACTGACCCAGCCTTATTTGAGCCAGATGTCAAAAGACAAGCATCTCCACAGACCCCCACCCCCAGCTGCATTCTTTTCCTTCACTGATGCTTGGGCGGTTTCAGTGTTCCTTTGGAAAAGTTCCTGTCATTCCAGCATTTTTACTCAATGGGATCCTCTTCCTTCAACTCCCCCACATCAACTCCCCCTTGTTTGGCCCACTACCCCTTTCTTCGATGCTTGAGGGAAATGGACTGGGGTGTTTGGGGTGTTTGGGGGAGGGTTCCTGGCAGTGAGCCTGTCATCTTTTTTTTTTCTATCCTCCCCTTCTCTTTTCCTCTTTGTCTCATCCCTCACTCCCCTACCTCGGGTCAGTTGCTTTCCTCTTTCCCCTCAACTCTCTCCACCTGCTTCTGTTTTCTCCCCTTCTATTTCTTGTACTCCTTGCCTCCATTCATACTTCACCCTTCTCTCCACCCAACCGCGCCCCCCACCCTTCGCCTCTTCCTTGGCTGGGCTCAGGAGCGGCGAACAGGTGTTGTCTCCTTCTGATTTGGGTGCTTTCGGATTAATGCTGTCAGCTCAGCTGTTAAAACAACTGCCACCACCAGATGCCAGTGAGTTTGAGGCTGGAGTTGTCACCTACACACAACCTCTCTCACACATACACACACACGCACATACACCCCACACACACACACTTATTCAAACATCCAAACATTTTCAGATGTAAGCGTGCAGAACAGCGTGCTCACATCTTCTAGCACATGCCCTCTGGGCTCACCGTAATACTGACAACACAAATCAGCTGTTGTTTGTCACTCTTGTCAATAACCAGAGTGTTGGTTTCTGCGTGCTTTTCAAAACATCCCCGTCAGCGGGGTTGGAGATGTGGTATGCTTAACAAACATCAGATTCATTAAAACTACCAGATTTGGTCAATTATGGAGCTTTCTTTAAGCATCTTAGGCCTCTTCGACTCCTTTCATTGGACTTGTTTGGTAAATGGTCAAGTTGGGTTTATTGAGTCTATCATCATCATGCAATAAGTAACAAGATGGCAGCAGTGATGGCCTTAACCCGTTAACCCTTTATCTCAATTTTTACATTCTTTCAACGACCGTAACTCTTCATCCATTAACGTAATCACAACAGATTCTGAAGCAGGAAAAGTATCTTTGTATTGACAGTAGTGAAGTGTTTAAACAACCAACTTACATCAGCGGATTCTGTCACAAAGAAAAACGGCTTTGCAGCATTATGCAACACTTTACGTTTGTAATTTTGTAATTGTGTTGTTGCATATCCTTGCTAAGCTAATATATGAAAGGCTGTTATTTTATTTTTTTGCTTCAGATTCAGCTGACTCAAGATTCATGGTCGAAGAGTTGCATTACGTCAAAGAGCGTGTTGTATTTAGGTGTCACCGGAGACATCATAAGTGGTAAAAGGTTGGAATGTTGAGCACTTTTAGAAAGGCAGCAGAGAACTCGATTCTCCAACTTCAAGGGTTTATGCGGAATGAGTGAATTCATAATTTAATGATGATGTTTGACGAATTGATAACTTTTCTATTCAAATTTGGCAGAAAATTGAAATCTCGAAACTGAAGTCCACAAGTTTTCAAAATCTGTAAAACACCAACTTCAGTTGGACTGAAGGGATTCCCTGAACTGTGCGTTTTTACATTTGATCCCCAACCCCAATAAAAAACTAGATGTCAGTCAGTCTGCTTATAGTGACAACCCACAGTCGACAGGCCTCATGGGAACACATAAGCAGTGTTGGGTAAGTTACTTCTAAAAAGTGATTGATTACTTTACTTAGTCACTGGATCAAATTGTAATTAAATTACTTTACTCGTTACCTATTTAAAAAAGTAATTCACTACTCGTTACTTTACTTTACTTTTTTTCAACTCATATACAAATACTCAAGGGAAGAACAGCTTTTACAAGGAAGATCCTCTTGTCTTTCCTTTAACAGGGCTCCTTTGAAAAACAGATTTTAATTTCAATAGGACTTTTGAGGTTAAATAAAGGTAAAAAAATTAAATAAACTATATTTTTAAAGCAATAACCTTGTGCAACGCATAAACACGGTTTACGGGCCTATGCTAGTCGTGATGAAGGAGTCCGTGGACTAGTGAGCGTGGAAACCACTATCCAGGATGAAACGTCCAAGATGTATGAATACATCAAGCTCAAGACCCCAACTGACAAGGCCCTGCATAGGATGTACCACCGAACCATAACTGAAGTGGGTGATATCAAGAAGTCCTACCAATGGCTAGAAAGGGCTGGACAGCACAGAAGCACTCACCCTGGCAGCTCAGGAACCAGACCTGAGCACCAGAGCGATATGGGCTCAGATCTACCACACCAGACGAGACCCAAGGTGTAGGCTGTGCAAAGATGCGCCTGAAACAGTCCAGCACATAAGTGCAGGGTGGAAGATGCTGGCCAGAAAAGCATACATGGAGCGCCAGAACCAACTGGCTTGAATAGTATACGAAGGAACAAGAGCAACTGGAGAGGAGAGGAACTGGAGAAAGCTTGGAAGGTGAAGGTGAAAGTAGTGCCCGAGGTAATTTTAGTACCAGGGGCTGGGCTACAGCATATCCCTGGAAAGACCTCAGACATCTCAATCCAGAAAAGTTCAGTGCTAGGAACTGCTAACATACTGCACAGGACCCTCAAGCTCCCGAGCCTCTGGTAGAGTATCTGGGCTTGAGGCGAGGTACCACCCGTGGAGGGTGAGAGGGGCGTTTTGATATGTTGTTAAAATTGCAGTTTCATGTCTGAAATTATTTAAGATGTTTTTAGTTCCAGATATTTTTAGTTTTTATGGTAACAATAAGGGCACAAATCCTGACATCTCCCAATGTTTGGATGATATGATCCACAAGTAAAAAAACAAAAACAAGAGGAATTCAATTCATTGTAGCTACAATTTTTTTTACAGATCTACATCAGTAAAAAAAAAAGAAAGGAGGGTGCAGGAAAACCACACTTTTTTTTCTACATAAGGCTACTGAAGTACTTTATGCATGTAGAGGTCCATGCATTCTCTCACACTGAACACCTCCTGTTTGAGCTCTATATGTTTTTATCACATTGGGTTTTCAGATGTTAAACATCAACAGGAGTTTTGATGAAAGGTTTTAAGATCCTAGCCCTGAACTTTGCTGCATTCCTTTGGGTTTTGCTTTGCAATCTCTGGTCTTCCAACCGTCTTGTCTTGACCTTTGTTTCTTCAATGGATGTTGAGACGTTAATACATGGAGGCTAAGATTTCTAGAAACTGTATTTAATCTTTCAATCTTAATTTCTTTTCTTTTCTAGAACTTTTGGCCTCACACTTTACTTGCGTTGACTCTTGAAAAGCTTTAATATGCAAAAGCTGCGATGTTCAAATACATTCAGATTTGATCTGGTCTGGAAAGACGTTTTAAGTCGGTCGACCAATTTAAGACATCTTTTCATCATCGCAGATTTGATCTCATCTGTCTTTATCCCCCTCCTCCTCCTCTGTGTCCATGTCTCTTTTTTCCACTGAGTCACTCGTTTGTTGTTTTTTTCACTGCTTCTTCCAAACCAAATTGGTTACCCCTGTTTGTTTGCGCGCACTTCACACTAGGCCCGACTTGTGATATAGTTCAGGAACTCGTCCACACTAAGACATTTGTTAGTCCGGGCGTGTTGCTCCGTCTGACACACTTACACCCAAATGCACACACGCCCAACACTCCGTCTAACACTGGACCTACTGTAGGCTGCCACTCCTCCCAGCTTCACCTCCGCGTCCATTTACACAACGAAAACACAGGCAGCAGTTGTAGCCCCCTTTTTAACACATGCTCCAAACCATTTTCCTCACGTTTCAGCAGATAACGCCTGCATTGGCGCGCTTTGTTGAACTGTACTAACTTGGTTAGACCCCACGGCTGAACCAACTGCAGTTAACACGCTGCCCACTCAAAGTCATGGGTGCTTTTCCGAAGCAGGGTAGAAGAAGGAATATATACAGAAAAAACACAAGTCTTGCCAAGGGTGGTTTTTTCCAAGCATGTGCTTGGAAAAATGTCATAAAAGCAACTGAAAGCACTGCTGTTGGAAGAGTTGGAGGTTGGGAAGTTCATCATGTACAGAATGAAAAAGAAAGTCTTGGATTCTAAATTTCAGTATGGAGATGATCCAGGATATAGATGCAACATTTAGGAGAAATGGAAGGAACCAATTATAAGAAGGAAAGACAAGGATATCATGACTTTGAATTACCAGCAATAAATTGCGATAAAAAATTTCTCTCCGAGTTTTTTTCAATTTTCTGTATACAGTGTTCCCTCTTTTATTACAGGAGTTTTGTTCTAGAAATTACCTCAATAGGTAAAATCCACAAAGTAGGATTAAAGATGTTTTGAAGCTGTGAAACTCCTCACACTCCGTACAATTTTCTCAGACAGACATGGGCATTTTCAAACTTTCCTCTTTTGTTTCAACTTTTAAAGTTCAACATTCGTAGAAAATTAAGTCCAGTATTAAAAAATCCTAAAACATTCACAAACCACAAGAACGTGAACCACAATTTAGCAATGGACCACCTTATATTACATTTCAATGGGGGAAAAGAAAATCACACTAAGCACTTACATTGAAATGAATGGTTTAAAATGTAAAATTATTTGTGTGGACTTCCCTAACTCTGCCCGATGTTATTAAAGTAGTTTAGAATGATTGAAATGCTTCCAGTCAGGGTGTTTTTTTATGTTATTTTAGTACTTACACTCATGCAAGGTTAGCCGAAGAAGGTTTTTTATGTTGTAAATTTTTAACTAGATCTCACAATGAATAAAAAAATGAAGGTTCTAACTTAATGTGTGATGATGTGACTGCATTAAAAGACAATTTAGATTTTTAACTGTTTTTTTTTTACCTAATTAACCTTGGAAAGCCCACTGTGCCAAAGAATTGACAGAAATTTCACATTTTTGTTTAAATTGGGATGCTTTTGAATGCGTTGATGACATTTACAAAGGGAAAAGATGCAATATTTTTTTTAATGAAACATAGAACGTTATAATTACGATACATTGAGTGATTTGAAGAAAAGTAGTGGATGTCAGAATTTACTACTTCAAAATATTTCACGTCCCATGCATCAACCCCATCTCAATGACAGAGCAGCAGCTTTCTCCTGCCGGGACTGCTGCTCCTCCTCACCAGGAGAGTCCACGAAAAGTTTTATGAATTATTTTGGAATCATTTCGTTGAGATGTGCACTGATGCTTTTGTAGAGCTCTTCAAAATAGAAAAAAAAAAACTATCTCTCCTTAGCTGCATCCTCCCATAACAAGACTGAAAAAAACTTTTGACAGTAGCCCCTCCCGCATGCGACAGGAGCTTCAGGTTAACACACTTTTGGACAAGCGTAAAGCAGAATTTTTGACGCATGTTAAATCAAAGATGGTGTATAGGAATTTGATGCGCAAATTGCGTTCAGTGTGAACGGACAACTGATTTGAACGATGTATAGGTGAGGTGCGCGGGGGACAGTCTGCAGTACACGTGTGTGCTGAATCGTGGCTAGTGATCCGTACAAACCACAAATGATCCGTGATCTGTTGCATCCCTATAAAATATTTACTTGTGTGTTCAGGAAAAAAAAATCCCCCTATTTCCTTCTATCTCTCATTTGATCTACATATTTTTGATACGGATGAGCGGAGAAAGATGGAACGATGGATATTTTTAATATTATGGAACTGTTTAATAAAGAATTAATTATCCAGTTTTACATTTTTTCAACACGGCAAATAGTCATTTTAACAAATCAAAATGATAATGAAAAATAGATATTTTATTCTAACCATAAAGTTTTAAAAAATGTGCAAAACTTTTCCCGCCAAAAGTGTTTAATGGAAGCAGCCATTTTGAAATGAACAGCTAACCCCTTCTACTGCCTCTAATGGATTGATAATGAACTACAGGAAAGAAAACATAGACCAAAATGATTTTTTTGGTCAAATTTGGATCATGTTAATGAGCAAGGTGTCTCAGGAATGTGTGTATCAAATATGCAAAAAATGGTTAAATAGGATTAAAGAAAGCAAAACATGGGAAAAAAGAAACTCCAGTAATTTGTTTTGCTAACTCTCTTCTTATCCTTTCATTTCACTTAGTTGGGCTACAATTTGGTTAGTCACAGATGGCTAAGTGATCTAAATGAGACCTAACCAGCAGCATCCGACGACGCTGACGAGATAGATCTTATCGGCCAAACCCCAAACTTTTTTTTTTCCTTGCCTTTAAGCGTTGAGATTTTGCCAGGACAACTTTGGAGTAGAAACAGACTGACTTGACGAGACATTCATATTAGTGAATAATTGGAGCACAGTGACTTGTAGGAGTTGGATAGAACAGGCACACACACACACACACCATGGTCAGTAGTGCATCCCACTGCTGTTTGGACGGTTGCTGCCATTGAACTAATGGATCTCACATGTCTGTCCTCCAGTCTTTGAGCTACACCCAGGACAATGCAAGCTATTCTGGAGGCCCTGCAACACACTGCGTCTTAAGCTGATCAATGCACAGATGGGCCAAACATTCGCACATAGAGAAGATAAATGAAAAAAAATAGAGATGTCAAGGCTGGAACAGAGGGAGACGGTTGTGTGCGTGTCTGCTTGTCAACAGTGTTCACATAAACTGGAATAGGCAGCCCTGCCTCCGCCGTCCGGCAGGGCCGCCTTAACACCAAGCCAACTGTCAATCAGGCAGCCAAGACGTGGCCAAAACCACGATAGCGTCGGGAAAAAGTCACACACACAACTGTAAAAGTGGGTAAAGTCACAGCTCAGCACAGTTGGAAAAGGCTTCCAACATGCAAGACAGCTTTAGTGTGTCAGGAGTGTCTTGCTGCTCTTGTCTGTCTCTCTGTCATCGCTTTGACAGGCAGACGAAAAATGTCATGGCTTGCAATGAAAATGCTGCTGTGCGACTGTGTGTGCACGATTAATGCGTGGGTCCATTCTCCCTTCTTTGCACAACAGGCCCGACACACAATGTCTTCTTTTGTTGTCACGTTAAAGTGATGCAATAAAGCAGCGCAGTGACAAGGACGGCCCGAGGGCTGCAGCAGCCACCGCGCCTCAGAGTGTGTGTGTGTGCACGCACACTAACAAGACGAGAGCGTTGAAGAGGGGTTATTGCCATGAGACAGATTGCAAATGTCATTTTCCATTACAGCAGCCTGTGCCCACTGTGTACAACACACACACACACACACACACACACACACACACATGCTTCGGCCCAATTTACTGGATGCTTCTGATGTAGAGAGATGTGACTGCGTAAAAAAGTGCTGACCCTCGTGTAAATAACCCTTTGCTCACCATGACTCCATGTTTTCCCTCCTTTATGTGTTTTCTTATCTGATTGGCTCCTGGGCAAGGAATTGGTGGGAACTGGATTTAAGGCTGCACTATAAGAGGAAAACTTGTGATGTGCATTATTATGTTTATTATGTGATATATAATAATTTCTATTTCACTGCAACAGTTTTATTTAAATAAAAGTCACTGTAACTTATGCTCCAAATGACCCTCATGTACCCAGGAGGCGGGCATTTAACATAAAAGCGCTTGATTGGTCAGTGATGTGAAGGGGTCCGTTCGATTGGTCAAATAGGTAAAGGGCCCATTTGACCTGCAACAAAATGTTGTTGTGGCGAGAGGATTCTTGACCTATTGTTGCGCCTGAAGGCCTGTTATCTATTCAAACACCTCTTGTGAGGTTCTGTTTGTTAACTGGGCAAATAGCAGGCGGTGTTTGGTGGTTATCGGCACAACGGCAGACACTTCGGCCTGTTGAAAAGTATGAGGCAGTAAAATAAAAATGGGATCTGTTTTCGATCCCATACCTCGTCCCTAATAAGGTGCTGCGGTGGCTGTTATCGAGGACTGAGCAGAATTAGTCCACTGTGAATTCAAATGTCTAGATGCTATCAAACAACCATTTAATGATAATGGAGGTCACAGAAGCAATTAGGGAAACAGTGTGTGCCAACACACCAAAAAAAAAATGTTTCTCCATCAATTGAGACAACATTAAGATGCTATCGCTAATTCCACCAGCAGTGAAACACGCCAGGGAAGTAGGGGGATGGGCAGTGAATAATAGCAAAACAAAGCAAAAAAACACAACAGGGAAAAGTTTTTTAACCGACGACTTTCTCGAATGTCGCTCCAGATTTTGCCCTTCATCGTTCTTTCGCAAGGTCACGCCCTCTTCGCTGCTATTTCTGACTGCCAGTGTGTGGATCTGGCTCGCTGAGATTTCATGCCAGTGTAAAAATTGGCTGAGGGTTTGGTTCAAATCAAATTGGACATAAGCACCCACAACACCATCTGTTAGGGAAAGGCAGCGGAGTGAAGGGCAGAAACTCTGCATTTAGATACATGGATTTTCAATTTATGAAAGTGTTGACTGACGCTCTTGTGAAATTTTTCACTTTGTGGCCTATTCTTAGAGCCTCCGATTACATGTTGCTATACATCCATGCAGTCTCTAATATTGGAATGTGTACAAAAATAGGACTTCATCTGGTATTTTGTGATAATTGAATCCGCGTTATCATATAGTATCATGTCCTAATGGTTGGGGGGGGGGCACGTTCAGGTGTTCTGGCAAACATAATAAGGCGTGACAGGTTTAAGTTTTTTTTGTAACAGGGGTGTTGCTGTCAGAAGTGTTTGTGTTTCTGTGATCGTGGCTTTCTAGTAGGGCCATATGTCCCCTGATGTTTCCACCCCAAAACTTCCTTCACTAAGTGAACACAATTAGGAGTGGATGTGCATGGACGCGCCAAGTTCCTTAATTTTCGCGTCTGGGCGTGCGCGCTCACTTATGCAAACCCCCCACCCGCCCCCCAGTTGTCGTCTGCAGAGTGGGTGTTTATTATTAACTGAAGTTGGAACGGCTTCTGAATGAAGAGTCACAGTGAAGACGGGGCCGAGCGGGGACGGCTGCAGCGCCGTCTCTTTCTTGTTGCAGTCCTCTGCTTCAGTGGGGGATGAGTGTTGGGGGGGTCTGAAGCGGGTTAGAGAAGGATTTTAATGTTTACACTGAGGCTCGGCCACCACAGCAACTGTTGCCAAGCGCCTTCCTCCCCAACAACAAGCCCGTAATTGGTACTTTTAGCAACTAACCTTGTGGAGGTGGCGGTGGTATGAGGCGAGATTGGACAAAAAGCTTTTTGGTACATCTCCTTTCTGTATCTCTCAAGCTGCCACAGATCACCCCTCTATTCTTCTTTTTTTTCCTGCCTAAAAAAATCCGTCCAAAATCTTGGCACAGCTCTGGAACAATTGGACTGTCTTTAGAAGGAATCAATAAAAATGTGTCCAGACACATGGCCCAGCTCAACCAGACATGAATTGATCATCAAAATATCAACATCGTTGTAAACGGGGAGTCCTGGCGCCACTGCCGCAGGCGTGAGGGGAGCAGCCAGAATGAAAGGAGAAGAGCTGCAGTATCAAGAGTGTAAATAAGCAAAGAATGCATTTTAATGCCCTTCTGAGGCTTATTTTAGCATATTTGAGGATTTAATTAAGGTTTTTTTTAAAGCGTCATTTTTCAACCTTTATCATGAAAACTGTATAATAATAGGTGTTACAACTGAACAATCACTAATGATGATGGTTTTACTGTGACATGTAAAACAGATTGTTTTAGCCCAAAAACAAACTCTTTTTTCTGTTTTGACAGTTACATAAAGCCCTATTTTATTTTACTTTACAACCATGAAAAATTTGTTTCTGGAATTGTAAAAGATAATAGACATCTTGCAAGTTTTGATTTTCTTTGACAACTTTTCTTCTCAAAATAATCACTATTTCTTTTTTTTTAATCTGTTTTCAGAAGTATAATCAACATGAATTTATCTGCTATGTCTATATGATGGCTGAGGCTGTATATGGTGATGTCATTGTAAAAATCTTGTTGATCAACAGTCAGTCTGAACACACAAAAGGATCAATGCAGAATTAAAAAGTTCAGTATCTTAGAATTTACCAGTTATAATCTCCGAAATGACAAACACCTGTTTTTTTGTGATGTATGTAAACAGCTCCCACTTCAGCTACGTTCACACCGGGTTTGCGGCAGGCATTTAAGGACGCACTTTGGCATGCTCTTAAATGCACATTTAGCTCACAGTGTTAACACTGGACAAGTAGGGAGGGGCTTCTGCTTCCTTTTTGTTTTCTACTGTTTACTTGTGCTCAGCCGCCATCTACGGTTGGAAGAGTCTTGGCGTAAAATGTCAAAGCGATGTAAATGAGGTGAATCTTGTTCCAGACTTTTTCTTCCTCAGCTTTGATATGGTATTAGTCTGCTGTTAGACTTTAGGGTGAAACTTTGTTTTGGTCGTTAGCCATCCTTAGAATGCTTTATGGAGGATGTTAACCTTTTTTTTTCAACTTTTTGGATCCTGAGCCTCATCTTCACACTAATGTAGGACTCGATTATTCCCTACTCATAAAGTTTGGGCAGTGGGACACCTCAGGGCTCTGTTCTGGGCACACTTTTTTGTGTATTTTGGAAACTATGGAATCAGTTAAATCACCTTGCAGTGGATCTCCACTTAAGGACTCATTCAGGAGCTTCAGGAGGGCTGAACTGCACATGTGTAGGCATGGGAGAAAGTACCCCTCCTAAGCTAAATGACAATACGGTGTTCCCTGGTTGATTGAGGGAGTTACCCTCTAAAAATAACCTGCGATAGATGAAATCCTCAAAGTAGCGGTCTTAAAATGTTTACAATAACATAAAATCTTTTAAAGCAGTAAAACCTCTCACTACACACGCGCTATTCTCGGACAGACATGAGCATTTTCACACGTTTCTCTCATAGAAAATCCCGTCCAGAATTGTAGAATGATAACAAAGATCTGCTTGTGCTCTTCTTTTTTTCTCATTTTGACCTCTTTGACTTAAACTGGTCGGTTGAGAGTTCTCTCCTCACACTTCAGCTCCTTGCCGTCTCTGCTGCTGCATCTTGCCACCTCAATGCTTCAGTGTTCGGGGTGGCAGCCTCACACAAACTTCACCAGTTCTTGTATAATTACTTATTCAGCGCTGACCCCTGTTCAGTTTGGGTGGAGGCGAATGAAGGGGGGGTGGGGGGTCTGAAGCATGAGCCTCCTAATTTTTGCCAAGGCCGAGTTAATGTGATGCCTGTTTGGGATGGGAGGGGGCATAAGCATCAGCCACAGGTCCCAAACCACTTGTCCTGTGAGTTCTCTTCCTCCTCCTCCTCCTCCTCGTCTTCGTTGTCCTCCTTCTCCTCCTTCATCCTCCGCCCTCCTCCGAACTCGACTGGGCCTGGCGCTGGCACAGAGATCCCTTTGTTCCAAACCCAAGGGCCCGGGCTCTCTGTCTCTCTCAGTAAGCCCCCCCTCCCAGCCTTTTCCCTCTAAAGGTCTCCACTCTTCACAAATATGAGATAATAGGAAAAATAGAGCTGGCTGCTGGCGGTGACTCAGGGCAAAAAGTGAAAAAAATAGAAAGCGAGATGGATGGTATTGTTTGCGATGTTGGTCAGAGCTAGCTGGACCCTTCTCTCACTCTCAGCTGTAAATTCAAATGCAGTGTTGGGAGGTGGGGGATCACAGTTCGGCTCTCCGCAGGTGGACAGGGCTGTTTTGGCTCGGCTGCAGGGGCAGCAGCTGGACTCCATTTGATCCAATGAGCCAAAATAATAGCCGATGATTCTGGAGTTATTGTCAGTGGCTTTTTCCCTCTTCTTTTGCGTTTTTCCCAGAATCCTCGTCGTCTGTGTGGGATCAGAAAATCACCCTCAGATTAATTTATGCACAAGTACAAAAGCAACTAAAAAAAGAGGCTTTTCACAAGTGTGGGATCCTTTTTTGAGTAGAGAAGATGTGAGAAATGCGCTGCACATCCGGACATCTGGGGTTTTGATATTTTATGCCCTGAAACATCATACAGGTTTAATAAGAAGCTGGAACAAGCTGATACAGAATGAATATGCAGTCTTTTGAAAAATTTCAAGCAGCTGGATAAGAAAAAGCAAAACTACGACTTAACATTTCGCTCTTGTCACCAGGGTGGACAGACACCCCACCCTGCAAACCAGCCACACACGTCAGGAGGAGGCACGCCCAGAAAGTGTGCCGTCCTTCCTTTCCTACGGGATTTTTGGACATTCACGTTAGCCGTTGCCTAACTTTAAATGCTTGTCTGGTGCTGTTCCATGAAAAAAACATCAGTGTTGGAGACGGGAAAAGGCTCTTTTAAGAAAGGATTTTCAGTGGAGCGTCCCAGATCGAGTTGGAAAAAAAAACAGTCTGGTATTTGATGTTTTTTTTTTTTTTATGTGAACCAAGTTTTTGGTTGTTTGTGGTTCAGCCAGCCCCAAATCAATCAGCATCTGCACATTAAAAAAAAAATCAACTCCTCTTATTTCACCTCTCCTCTTCTTTTCCTCCTGTCCATTTCCTTCCATCTTGCCGTCCTCCACACAATGCAAGAGCCTCTTGGCTTTTATTAATAGTTAAAGTGGCCCCGGCCTGTCACAGGGGACAATGGCTGCATCCCTGTTAATAAATAAAAATAATAACTAGGAGATGGAGACGGAGAGGCAGTGCGGTGGAAGGAGAGCAGGCGACACGGCCATTTGTTGTTCCCTCTCACTTGTCAAAGCTCTTTGGCTTAAAAGCCTCTGTCATTGTTGAGGTAGAAGGGGCTGGTGGTGGTGGGGGGGTGGATGAGAGAGGCAGAGAAGGAAGGAAAGGAGCACCAAGGGCTAATAGCACCTGTTGGGGTGATGGTAAGACAGCTGTCATTGGAGCGAGGGGGGGGCCAAACAGTGGCGCTGTCTTTCTGCCTTCATTCTCCCCCCCCCCCCATTTGAGTGAAAGGGTCCGCTGTGTGCACCCCTCTTCATGCCTCCATCGCCCCACCGAGCCGCTCCGTAAAGCTCTTTTCAGCAAAAGTGCTCGGCTGAGTCAGAGCTAAACTCTTTTACTGAACCCGGAAAAAAAGTGCTCATGGTGTGAAAGTAAAAAGCGGACTGCAAAAAGGGGGGGGGGGGCAACAGAAAAACCCAATGTGATTGATCTCAATCTGAGGGACTGTGTGTGTCCTAGAGTGTGTGTCCGTTGTAATCAGTGGGGCGTGAATACTCACATCCAGAAACCCGGGGAGGAAAAGACCTGATTCAGACCTCAGGGGAGGCTGGAGGGATGCACACACACAAGCACACACACACACAACTCAACAACTGAGGTAGAGGATGCAGGCGACACTGAGGGGCTGTTTGGATGCCCATCTATGCATGTATATTTGCACGCATTCTCATTTGTGTGCAGTCAGGTGTCATTTTAAATATTTAAAAATCTTGTTTTTGTTGGCCATCCCATCTTTTTAGCCATGCAGGGGCGAATTTAGTCATTCTGGGGCCCAGGGCAAATACATCATGCAGCCCCTTTCGTCTGTTTTATTTATTAATTTCAATGTTTGCTTTATAAAAAAAAAAATTTTATGAAAACTTTTGATTTAAGAATTTTGATCAAGTGCATTTAACTGTAACAAATTAAAGAGAATTAAGTAAGATACATATTTTTTAAATTTTATTTTGATGCCCACTTAATTCTGTTTTTCAATTTTCTTCCAGCAACTTTAAAATTTTATGAAAGAACAAATTTTTCCAAAAATGATTTTTTCCAACGATTTTTATAATTTGCAATGTTAGGATATAAAATGGGTTTCTTTTGAGAATAGATAACAAAAAAAACACATTTTTATATGTTGATGTGAATGCATTGTTAGGTAAAATACTCATAATCAGTTGATAGAAATGTGACTTGGGAACAGACCCCTGGAAGTGACGCTCAAAAAATTGTCATAAAAGTGTCACACAATGACACTCAAAAAACAAACAAAAAATCTAATTGTTAATCTCAATTTAACAGTTTGTGCCCACAAATAAGTCTTTTGTGGGCACAAATGAACATTTTGTGCAAACAAATTTGCATTGTTTGCACAAAACTAGTATTTTGTATCCACAAATTAGCATTAGGAATTCATGATACTAAAATACTAATTTTTGCTCACAAAATACTAGTTTGTAACCACAAAATATTAATATTTAAATAATTGAAAAAATAATTAAATTTTAAAGCTTTATATTATCTTTTTTATGTCATGTCCAGGGCTCTGTAGTTTGGTCATGTTTGCATGCTTTTTGTGTTTCCTGAAACAACTTTCTTTGCAACTGTTGTTCAACTATAATCAAAGCAGCTTTTGTTAGATCGTTGCAGCACAGAGATCCATGGATCGCATGAAAAAAAGCAAACAGTGAAAAGTAGTTTGAGATTATTTGCTTTTAAATCACTTTTTGAACAAATTGAATTTGAAACAAGAGAACAGCGTTTTTTAATTACAGAATATGTCAAACTTAAGTAGACTGCAATGAAACGTCATACTAGTGTGTGTGTTTGTCCTGGTGGTGCATGTGTGCGTGTCCGCATGTGTGCGTGTCCACATGTGTGCGCGCAATGAGGTTTGAATCCCTCCATGCGTCTGCTCTCCTGTGTGACATTTCCACCCCCACCCCTCACCCCCGCTGTGGCTGTGTGTGCACATTTGTGGGCAAGTGTGATCATAGTCAGGTGCTGTAATTAGTGACTCCGCCGGTGTGCGCGCGCGCCTGTGTGGGGCCTGGACCGGCGCGCGGAGTGTGTATTGAAAACAAAGCGCCGGCTGATAATGTGTCCATTGTGGTGGGTGCATTAAGGCCCTCTTTGTCTCGGGGCCCACAGGGCTAATGATTCTCTAGCAGCAGGTGAGAGGGAGAAAAGCCGCTCTCTGTCTGCCTCTCTCCATTCTCCACTCGTCTCCCTCTGCCTCTCTCTGTTCCCTTGTTTTTGTTTTTCAGATTTGCTCTCTCTTCGATTATCAGCTTCTCTCCTTCCAGCCCTCACTCCCCTCCCTCTCCTGCTGATGCGGCCATTAGGCTGAGCCGCCGCTGCCTTTATTACAGCAAATGGACTTTAAATGAGCTTTATAGTCATGTTGGCCAGCCATCTGAATCCCTCTCTGTCTTTCTCTCTCTCCACCCCCCCACCCCCCACCACCACCCCTTCACCCCCATAAATAGAGGCACCCAGCATTGAGAGGCTGTTGTCAAAGGACTGGAAGGATACACTTTTGGCCATGGGCTCAGGGCACATCGGAGAAATTAAAGGTATGCTATAAGTGGAAAGCAACACAAGTGAGCTCCTCAATTTATCTAATAAACTTAAAGACCCGCTCAGATGAAAACTGTCGTTTTTAACATGCTTTCGAGGCATTCTTTTGAAGAAAATGAATGGCATTAGACCTGCACAATAAAATGCAAATTTATCATTATTGGAAACGTTATCGTAAACTGTGATAAAAAGTTACCTTAATACTTAATACTCATACCGCACGCGGTCCGGCTCTGGTCCGGCTCCGGTCCGGCTGCAGAGCGGTCTAGCTACGGCAGGTAATTCACACCGACTACAGATTGCCTGCGGTCCTGCTGCAGACAGGCTCTGCTGCCAACCTCGCTGACCTCTGAACTCACGTAGGTTCATGCGAGAACCCGCCATTTGAATAGGACGTCCTAGTAAACAAACCCTCATTCCTCCGTGATTTTGGAGTATATTCACAACACGTCTTTTTCTGTGTGACTCGTTTTCATACAATGGATTTACGAAGGTGGGCATACTTTTCTTAACTTTCTAATCTGAGTGTGAATGTCCATATTACACAAATTCACCATCGAGTCTGACAGCCTGCGATATCTCAGCCCAGGTTCTGTCCTTTTTGTTGTTATCCTTATCAAAAGGATGTGTTGTATCAGAGAGGATGGGGCAGTTCTGGATCTCTTTGATCAACCTCTTGTCGTCCATGATGTTATATGGCCGAAATTACGCTCTACCACACACTTTGTGACCCTGTGACAATAAAGTGCTCCGGTGTCCAGCAAAAATTTGAAGGCAACAAAAGGGATACGGAGCGCCGCTGAGGCCGGACCGGACTGGATGCAGTGTGAGTGCCTCTCCCACTTTTCATGTTACGTTAAGACTCCAGCATCTGCACCGCAGCCAGACCGCATGTGGCGTGAGCCCGGGATAAAACTCGTGCTTATGCAATCTCAAGACAACTTTAAGTATTTCATAAATCAAATAGAGCCCTTTACACAATTGAAGAATTAAATTATCGTTCAAGTCGTTGACCAAACAAATGGAGCGCTGTCATGTTAGACACCTGCCTTCTATGACAATGACAAGAGTCATGGGAGTATAATTTAAGTTATGTTGACTTGTATTTAAATGGTAATTATGCATTAGTTATCATCTATCGCATGCATCGTCATTGCAATATTGATCACTAATATCGCACTTCGCAAGTTTTCCTCACATCCTGCTGCCCTATATGGCGTTCACTGTGAGGTCTGTAGAGGGTCCCTGTCACTTTTTTTTAAAAGGCTTTCAAAGCGTGGTGCATTCACTGACAGGGCTGCAGACTGTACCTCAAGAATTTGCAGCGTCTCTGTGGTGAATTTCTCCTGATAAAATCGTGTAGAAGTGCGTCTGCTGGTTTTTGGTTCCTAAAAGCTTGAATTTGGGAACATTGTCATTGTTCCACTGTAACGTGGCACAACAGATAAAAATAGTTCTAGTTTTTAGAAACGTGCGTTTAAAAATGAACTAAAATGAAACTTTAACCCTTTACCACCAAAGATGTTGCCAGTGACAACATACGCTCTTTGACGCACCATAACTCTTAACCATTTAGATGATCAATGTAAATCAGTTGATTTTGATGCCAAGAAAAGCAGCTTTCCACATTGGCTTTGCACCGATAAACAACACTTACTGACATGCAACAAATTACTAACAAAAAGTGCTGCATATCAGCACAAAACCACTTTTCGCCGCAGAAGGTTAATTGCGTAAACAGTTAAATACTTGTGCTAGGCAAAAAGCAGTTTTGCATTGATGTGCAACGCATTACTACTCTAAAAGTGTTGCATATCATCTGCTTTTCTTCACGACAGTATCTTCCTGAATTATGTTAATTGCATAATCTGTAGAAGAGTTATGCTAGGTGAAAGAATGTAACACAGGAGCTGAAGCTATGGTTTTAAAGGGTTAAATCTTTTAGAAGATTTCAATCTAGGATTGTTTTCAACGTTTGGTTTGGTTGAATGGGCAGAGTCAAATTTCACACTGTGTGGTTTCACAATGCACTTTCAGGAGCAGATCAAACCCCCCCAGAAAGATCCCGTCGTTCTCCTATCTGCTCAGCTGGGGGCAGTGTTGTCCAAAATACGCATTGACCAAGCAGGAAAAAAGTCATACAAGTGAAACCAGCTAGTTTTTGTTATTGTCTGACTACATTTTGTTGATAATCTTGTATTCTGCCTGATGACACCTTTAAAACCGACGCCTCAACTGTGGTTGAATGGTCAAAACGTTTGATTGAGCGATTTCATGTTGTCCATTTTCAAGTGGTATGGGTTGGACTTCCAACAGGCTCGCTCCTGATTGATGAGGTTGGTTTCCATAGAAACTGACAATATCTGGTTCCAACATAGCGACGTCTGTATCGGGAAAACTATGGCAGCTAAATGTACTTAATATCAATGGATCCAGAAACAAGTCATTTTCTTTGGAGCCACTCGGTCCAAAACTCAAAAGCAGTCAATGGGCCAGACTCTTGTTGTTATGCGGGCTGTAGTGGACCATTATGAACAGAAGTGACTGTCTGACAAAAACTAACACCAGTTAGTTGCAAGGTGTGATGGACAGAAAGTGTGAAGGTAAAGTAAGCAGGAGAGATCAACTTTAACGATACACCTGCAGGAGAAAAGCCGAGAAAGCAAAAAGAGATGGATGAGAGTAAAAGAGGCCAGAGGAGTGCGGCTGTTATTCTCTGGAACTCCGGGGCAAAGCCGTCGCTCTCCTCCAGTAATTGAGCTTCATTAGGAGGCAAAGCAGTATGTAATCAAAGAGCCTCACAGAGCAGCATGGCCATCCAGAGGGGAGCGCCATTGATCAAACCCCTTTTTCCCAGCTCCCTGCTGCGCTGACATTTCTGTGTAAGGGCATCCCGCATGGCACAGCATTACAACAGCTGGAGAGCAATGTGTGTGTGTGCGTCAAACGTGGAAGTGCGTCTCAGGTCTGCTAAGCCCTCTGGGAGGTAAAGAAGTGAACGTTAGAAATACGCTGAAAGTGAAGCAAAAGAGCGGGATGTTTTGATAGCACTGGTGTGTAGGTGTTTTTGCACGCTGTTCTCACACTCCCTTTCACGTTTTATTCCCCACATGGAATTCCACTGAAAAGCGTTTTCCGGGAGCAAAGAGCCTCTGAGCTCCCTGCTACTAGTAATAGGCCCCTTGTTGTTGACGTAGCACCATAAATGTTAATTTAAAGAATGTTATCATGGAATGTACTTTTTTAATTTACAAAAGTAAAACCACTATACCTTTATGTGGCTTTATTTGTCTAAAGCTACGTTCACACCGCTCTTGGCAACGCGCATTCAAGCAACAACGTCCAATGAAAACTTTAAACACTATAAACATGCGTAAATGCATGTTTCAAGCTTACGTGTTCAAAACTAACTTGGTCACGCATAGCTGCGCACTATTTTAAGACATTTCTTTTAGGCGAGTGGACATTAGGCCACACTAGGCCATTGAACCTGGATTTAAAGTCAAATCAAGTTCAACTTTGACCAATCAGGGACTCGGATTTGGGAGTGACTTATGGATGAAGTCCCTTCTAATTGGCGGAGTATCAACCTTTTGAAAATGGATCATGAAGTAGAAATGAATAGTTGCGTTTTGTGTCCGGCTGAAATTCTATGACACCAAGTTATTTTTATGTCAGAATAGAGCTGTGAAAGAAAAGATTCACTAGATTTGTACCGCTATTACATTTCACACCAAGACTCTTCCAAATGTAGGTGGCGGACATGCCCTAATATCGTTTAGCGACAGTCCAGTATGAACAGAGTTTTCAGAAAGCGCTTTTGGCATGTTCTTGAACGCGTCACGTGTGTCTCTAGCTTCAAATGGGAAATTAGTCCTTCAATGAATTCGTTTTTATTTTCAGTTGATTTTAAAAAGTCTATATGATATCTGTGTGGAGTTTGCATGTTCTCCCCGTGCATGCGTGGGTTTTTCTCCGGGGACTCCGGCTTCCTCCCACCGTCCAAAAACATGCTTCATAGGTTAATTAGTTGCTCTAAATTGTCCCTAGGTGTGGATGGGTGTGTGATTGTGGCCCTGCGACAGACTGGCAACCTGTCTAGGGTGTACCCAGTCTTCGCCCACGGGTGCCCGAGTTAGGTTCTGGCAGCCCTGTGACCCAGAAAGGGACAAAAACGGGTTGAATAGAAGGATATAAAATTATATCTGCAAAATAATATTAATAATAATGTCTCCTTCATATCTTGTACAGATATAATATTCTGCATATGGTATTATAAATCCATTCATTCATTTCCTAAACCCACTTTGTCCCTTTTGGGGTCATGGGGTTGCCGGAGCCTAAACCGGCCAGTTGTGGGCGAAGTCAGGGTACACCCTGGACAGAGTACCGTCTGTCACAGGACTAATATAATGATAAAAATAATTTATACATTTTTTTAAATAAGGTTTTTATGTCAGCTGTAAATACATTTGTTTTTTTTTTTTTTGGTCAAAGTTGTACTTTTTACTCAAAGAAAATTGTTGTCTTTTGAAACCTGCCTCTAGTGGTTATTTAAGAAAAAAGAACGTTTGTTCATTTCGAGTTGACAATTTTATATTTGGCTTATTTTTTAAACTTGGATGATTAAAAGACTGTTGTTTTTGTGGAACAATTCCCTTGTGAGTATTTTCTGAACTTTTTTTCAGTCCCTTTTGATTTTAAACAGGCTTCAATCAGGAAGTTAAAGGCTTACCACTGTGATTTTGCAGTCACTTCTGGGTCAAAACCTTCAGTGTTCCCATTATACTTTGTGGAGCTGTGCCCAGCAAATGAGCATGTTTTGGCTTTAATAATTTTATGAAAAAAACAAAGTTAAGTCAATGCCAAGGGCTGAAAACGACTTCTAGAACTTGGTGTAGCCTCATTCCTTTATTTTTGCACTGATAAAGCTGACAACATTTCAAACAAATTTGTAAGAGAAGGCATATTTGGGTCCAGTAATGGATAAAGTTATGAAAATGCAAAGGAAGGTTAATTATTTTCTGTGGCTTTCTCAGGCTAAATGAGTTTTTGGAAGAAATTCATGTATTTAGGAAGCTGTTTAGCCAGCCCTTAAATTCTGTTAGCCTAACAGTGACCATATTACCTCATTAGATCGTTAGATGTAACTTGGTTAACATGTGAATAAACATCTCAACACGTGTTCTTCATTCAACATAGCTCCTCTTCATGTCTCCTCTGTGTTTTTGTCTGAAGTAGCTCCCTGTGCCTCCTCTCACTCCTGCGCTCTTCTTTTGCTAAACCAGGAGGAGTTATCAGTGCAGCAGAGGTCGTTCATTAGCCGTGTGAACTCACTGACAAGGATTACTAGGTTACAAATTGGTTAATTAGCATGCATGTGAAGGAGTGCTTTTGTGGGAGAAGGAAGAAAAGGAAAGCTGACTTCGGGGGAGGTGCACAGGTAGCGACGGAGCGCAGGAATCTGCCTGTGTGTGTGGAGGTGTGAAGGAGAGGAGGTGTGTGTGGAAACCGGTGGAGGAAACCAGTTATCGATCCTCCCGCCTGCCCTACAGCAGCTGAGGAAACAAACCGACACAGACTGATTTATGGCGCTGAACGCGGGGTTTTGAATGCACTTTTAGCATATGGTGACCAGCGACGTCTGTCGCTGCCCGACCTACAGCTGTAGCAACCAGCTATTGTTTATAACTTTATGATTGACTTTATGTTCTGTTTATAATGTGTGTTTTGTAAGTAGAGTGAACTTGAAATGCGCGTTCACATTGACTTTTCATTGAAAGCGGTGGCTTGAACGTGTGTTTTTGAGCCCAGTATGAACACATTAAAGAGTGCATTAAAGTGAAAAAGAGTCCAAACCACCGGGATGTTTGATGTTCTGACTCAGACGGGAGTCCGAGGCGCTCCGGGATCATTAGCGTTTGCACGCGTGCAAGTAGAGAAGCTGACTCCAGCTTTAAAAAAAGTTGTCTATGATCCATGGCTTCACCTTTTCAAACCCCCTCCTCTGCCTCCTTTGCCCCCCAAACACCCCTTACCCCCGTTTGAATGGGGTAGCATTTCTAACACAAGGCTCACTCTTGTCTTGGTCAGCCCTGGTTACACACACACACACACACTCACTTCTCTGTCTTTACAAAGGTTGGTCTGTAAGTTAGGACAGCGGTGTGTTTATTTTTCCAGCGGCTAGTGCTCCCAACAGTTGCCTTTATTGTTCATTGTTGGCGGGTGGATAGATGGAGTGTGTGTGTGTGTGGGGGGGGGTTATGAAAGTGAAGTAGGGGCATCCTTGGAGGTGGGCGGTCGGGTGGACGAGGCGGCGGCTCCCAACTAGGAGGACAAATAGAAGACTCTCACCTTCCCGATGGGCCCAAAGGGCAGGAGGGGGCACCTCCTTTCCTCCCCTTCAAGTTTTTTTTCTTATCCCTGTCATCTCTCGCAAAGTTTCCTCCTTTCTCCCTTTCTCCTCATCTGGTTTGGCGGGTGCAGGAATGCGGCCCTATTAAAGGTAGCGGCGGAGGAACAATGGGGGATTATGCTGCTCCACACACACACACACACACATTCAACAAAGACATGGAGGCAAACATCATTACATCTGACCAGACATGGGCACACACACTTGTGCTGATTGGCCCTCAGCGTGCCTCCCTCTAACTACATCCTGTTGAATGATTCAGGCCTTGCGTGGACGCGCTTGTGTGTGTGTGTGTTTTAGTGTAATAGAGCTGGTATGTCAGGATCTGAGGAGTCAAAGGTCAGGCCATGCTAAATGTGAGCAGGAGGCTGGCTGACTGCAGAGTAAACACAGACCAGACACATTCTCCTCTCTTTTTGCTCTTTTTTTTTTTCTCCTCGATCGCACAGAAAATACGACTCGACAGCAGCGAAGTCTCCCGACGTAAATCGATCAAATACACTTCCAGCTTCGCCATTAAAAAATGTAAATTACCAAACCTGGCCGTGGATTTGCTCTGTTTGTAAAAAGTAGGAATCTGGCTCGGGTCTTCTGTTTGCTTTCCTGCCTAGTTCCACCACATTTCGCCTGTTTACAAATATTTCCGCAGCCCAGATTTATTTTCCCTCTCTCAATAAGGCAATAAAGCCGGTGATGGATGGGACTTGATTAATTAATGCCGGCCGGCCTGCTCTGCTCCGGGGAAACAAGTCAACATCTGCTTTTACAGCTCAAACACACTTCATCCAAGCGCATCTTCGGCTGACGCGGCCTCTGCTACCGTTCAAAGCCCTTAAACAGTCATATATTCAACCAGCTTGCAGGTCTTTGATGGGGTTTACTTAGCTATAGTGACCCTCCCTATGCAGTACGTCTTCATTGAGCATTCGACCTTTGACCTCACCCCCACTGCCCAAACGAGTTTGATAGATTCACATTGTTTATGCTCGCGTAACTTTTCTTTTGTCTAACTAAAAAGTTTTATTGTGTAACTCTAACCCAGTTGTGTGTTCCTCTTCAAAGGTATGCCTCGTCACCTCTGACCTGTGTCTTTTTTTCTGCCCTGTAGGTACCCCGGACAGCCTGGCGGAGAAAGAGCGCCAGCTAATGGGCATGATTGGCCAGCTGAGCAGCCTGAGGGAGCAGCTCCTGGCGGCTCATGAAGAGCAGAAGAAGCTCGCCGCCTCACAAATTGAAAAGCAGAGGCAGCAGATGGAGCTAGCCAAGCAGCAGCAGGACCAGGTACACACACACATGCACGCAATAAAGCAAACCTGTCCGGTTTCAACACAATCAGGGGTTTTTAGGAGCTCAGCAGTTAGAATCACGCAGCGATGTCACTGAAATTATGATTTATGGAGTCAGCTGGTCAAGCAAATGATGTGGCATTCGAGTCATGCAAGTTCAAGTTAGACTGCAACTATCAAATACCATGTTTTCTGCACTAACTATAAAGGGCACTGTTAATAAAAAATGGTCTATTTTTTAACTCGTCATATAAAATGTGCGAGACAAAGGAGTCAGAGATAAGTCTGTCAGTCAGTCAGACTTTAACTGTGTTCACAGTAAATCTAGAACAAGTTTGTAACATGATACATGTTAGTAGCCACATTAGTATTGTTAGAAGCATTAGCCAGGTTAGCATTTTAAGAATACCAAGGATCCCAACCTTGTTTGCAATACGTGAAAAAAAAACAAATTGATAAAACCAAACAAATGTTACTGTAAATACTCTAACCCCTAACATTGTTAGTTGTTGTTCTCACCTTACAGTCTACCTGGTCAAGGGTTGCTACAGTGAAACAGCTAACACAGGTGGTTTGGCAGAAAGTTTTACGCCGGATGCCCTTCCTCACACAATTCAAAACACAAGGAGACCCAGATAGGCAGCTGTGCTAAGGGTCATCCTTAAGTGCCCACACTGGATTTTATAGCTCATTGCCACCCTGGAAAGTGAATCCAGGTTTCCTGTGCGCCAGTCCATCCAGCCAACTGAGCCATTCAACCTCTAACTCACAACATTGTTAGAAACCATTGACATACCACTGGTGATGTCACCCGTAGAAAATGCCTTAATTCCGGTTCCAATGAAATTAAGTAAATTCAGTCGCCATATTTCCGTGGTACAGACTTTGCCATTTTAGAAGCAGACAGCGTTAGTAAGCAGTGATTGGTCCAAGTCGATCCGAGTCATTGTTTCTATGGCAACCACTCTCCCTAATCAGGAGTGAGCTTGCTGAAAGCCACAGTCCTTCCACTGAAAGCGGGCTCAGGAGAATCTGTCAAACATTTCGAACGTTCAAGGTGGGGGCCAGGGGGTGTCTCACATTACTGAGACATCTGATTGGCCAGTTTATAACTTAAATAACTTATGACAAAAGAACAAAGAATGGTTATTCTGACAAACATGATGTGACCAGTTCTAATGGTGCTATCACACTGGACGCTGCCGGCGGGGAGTCAAGTTTTAATGTTAAGTCAATGTAAAGACATGATCTGGTGCGGCGCAATTTGGGAAACCTTTTAGGGACTCCGCTTTAGGCATGTAATGTTTTCAGTGACTAGATCAAAGAGAAAAACAATGAATTCAATATGGTCGCACAATGAGAAGATTGTCATTTGAACTTCCATCCATTTTCTTAACCCGGTGGGGCCGCGGGGTTGCCGGAGACTCTTGGGTTAATGCTCAAACTGGGCTACAGACAGACGGAAGTACTGTTCAAAACGGTTGTCAGGCATGAGTGCAACAAACTGCACCAGGAGAGACTGTGGTGAAGCCAGACACGGCAACATGCTTGCCGGCAACTATGTACAGCTCTCCAGCACATATAAACACAAGCTAGTCGCTCAACAAGGTCCACGTTTTCAATGATCAATGGTCAACAAACGAAGTTTGTCGGCGGTTGCTCGGGCGGGGTGTCAAGGCGTTGAGCAGTACATTTGACAGACATCAAAAGATAGGTGGCAGATGCAAATTTGACACCTCGGCCGCGTCCGGTGTGAATGCACCATAACAGTCAGTGTTAGTAACACATAAAAAAAAAAACACAATCTGACGTTAGCCACATAAGCCATTTTAGAAGTGTTATTCTATTTAAAATACATTTAACTTCCAACCTTCGTTCCAATATGTAAAAAAAAAAAAACACAAAACAGACTAATACCGCAAAAACAAACATTACTACATATACGCTAACACCCACTGTTGCTAGTAACAAGTAAAATACACAGTCTGATATCGCTTAACGTTAGCCGGGTTATCATATTAACAATACCTGGAACTCCCAAACTTGCTTGCAACACATAAAAAAAATCAGCCTGATGCCATTAAAATAAAAGTTACTTTGACCACACTGTGACCGCACAAACTTCCAACCATTTAAGCAACAGGTAAAGCAAACCCAATCCGACACTGCTGCAAGTTAGACGCGTTAACGTTTTTACAACATCAAACTTTGTTTGCAACTCGTAAAAACAAGATGCTAACATTGTAGATAAGGGCCGTGTGCCTCTCAAAATCACTGCGACATCAGTAAACACAACCAGAAAGAATCCGTATAAAAGCTGTTTTTTTGTTTGATTAAGGCTTTTACGTTACCTTATAGTGCAGAAAACACGTCCGTGTTTTTTGGATTAGTTGCTTAGTTACTATTGTTTTGGCAGCATCCATTTGAGCTTCTGTTCTTTGATGCTAAACAAAGACTCGAGGATGAGTTCATATAAACAGTTTGTGTGGGTTTCATTTTGGTTTAATTCAAACTGATATTTTTTCTTCGAAGGTTTTTAGAACAAGTCATTTAATTCCTTTAATACTTAGTGACAGTCAGTGTACATTAACAATAAATAAATAAATAATTTGATATTAACAAAAAAGCAGCATTTTCTGAAATGTTATTGCTTCAGTCAGGCTTTTCAAAGGTTTCCATGGTTTCAGGTACCCGCCAAATATGTGGCTGTACTTTATTAGCCTTGAAGCTTTACATTTTGTAGGTAAAAAAAATCCAAGTTTGATGAGACTTTATCTTTAATTAATTTTTTTTTCTGTATAGAAACAGTTGTTCAAAGGGTTTTATTGTAAAGGTTTTATTATTTTATTTTAATTTGAAATACCTGGAAAGTGCATTTCCTGCTGTCGGTACGCTAGCAGGTGAGTTAAACAGTTTGGCAATGTGTCTCATAACATTTGAATTTATATTTTATGGTTTCAGAGAACAGCACATCCTGTTTCAACAAATATTTTGTAGCATTGCCATTGTGTTATTTTAAACCATCGATAGATAGAAGAAATTCTAAAAGAAGCTAATGCATTTTAAAGCTTCTCAGCTGCTTGTTTGTAACATTGGGGGGAATGAAGCACAACCTACAACACACACACACGCACATGCACACAGAGTGCAAGCTCTGGGGGTAAAGCCTGCGCTGTATTTGCATAGAAAAGGGTTTCCTCTTTTTGGAAAAATGCAGCCACAAGGACAAATCACCTGTGACTGACTATATGCCGTGCAGTGCCCTTGGCTTCACAGAGGGAATGGAGGGTGGAAAAAGAAATACTATACTCTGAGACAAGCAGGACTTTGTTTTCCAGAACTAACATATTTTTCCCAGGACAAAGGAAAAAGATCACAAAGTCAAGCTTGAAAAGTTTTGTTGTGATTTTGTAACAAAAAGTGAGCTCTTCACGGTGACAGTGGTACTGCTGAGTCCAGTAGAGAGGGGGTCTTTAATATTTCATATCGGGGCATCGACCCTGTGTCGTGCAACTGGAGCGGCGGACACCCGCAGATGTGTTGCAGCCCCCACAGGTCCTGAAACACGCACGGCAAACACCCGTGCACCACACAGTATGCTGGCTCTAAAAATGTCTCATGCGTTCTGTCCTCAGATTGCCCGGCAACAGCAACAGCTCCTGCAGCAGCAACACAAAATCAACCTCCTGCAGCAGCAAATCCAGGTGAGGTGTCCGAGGACACATTTGTTCATGCAACTGTGTGTCTTGTTGGTCCTCGCAAAAAAAAAAAAAGTAGGAGTTTCATGATTGTGATTGGTGAAACTTTTTCTTTATTTGTTCTTTTTTTTTTTTTTTTTTTGCGCTGCCATCAGGATTTGGGGTCTAAATCAATGCTGGATTCAAAAAGTAGGCCTTCTTTATGCATGAGGAACAGTGCACCATAGAAAAGTTCAGCGGCACAGGCAGTGACTTTACCAAATATACATAAAAGTGATGAAACATGTATAGACTCCGGTCATCTTTTGATCTATTGTCAAAGCGTTCCCAGTAGTCTTTTAATAATGATTATACTGTTTTGCTGGGCTGGGTATCACCAATAATTTCTAGAATTGATTCAATTCGATTCATGATGTTGTCGGTTCTTTCGATCTACTTAATTCAATTCCATTATATGTTAGCATCAAGCTAGCAGACTTTGACTTTACTGTTGTTATGTGTTAGGTCACCGAAAAAGGAAAGGCATAAGAGGTGGATGTCTACTTTTATGGCTCAATCTTTGATTTATTAAGCTTGGATGGATTCAGATCGATTGATTGATTTTATCAACTCAGCCCTAGTCTTAAGCCAAAATAAAAACATCTGCTGTTTTCTAGGACATTTCTGCTGAGCGGCAGCAGTTCATTAGAAATTTAACTCTGAGTTGTGGGTGGGACTGTGTGTGCAACTTATTTTAGAGCATAATTTACTTATATTTGTCCTTCATTGTGAGAAAAATGCCATGTTAAAAACACGATTTTCATTAGGTGTGGGTCTTTAAAAGGCAGATCTGCAGGATCAAAATGGAACCTTTACCGTCTTTAGCACCCTCACACAAGCACATTCATAACACACATCTGAAGGGACGGAACAGTCAGTGCACGCAGGTGGACTCGTGTTGCATAAGCCACATGGTTACCTTGAACCTCCATGACCTCTCTTTGACAAACGCCTTTTGTTTGTATACATTTCTCAACAGACAAAAGTTCCTTTTTTACGGCTTTAGGTAAAAAAAAAAAGAAGTTGTTTTTCTGTCTTCATAAATGTCATCTGACATCCAGGTGGAACTTCCTGAATACTGCTAAATTTGTAGAAATTCAATTTCCTTCTTTATATCCTTTTTTTCTTGGTGAATCCTTATGAACAAATGTCATTAAAAGGAATGCAAAAAGGGATTCCGACAAGAAAAAAAACCTTCCTTCAATGTGAATCTTTGTCTCAAGCTTTAGAGAAAATGGGCGGGTTTGTATCTACTTAAAAATGGAAGTATTGTACTTTCGGGTGCTACACTGGAGCCTCTATTTTGGTCCAGGTGGCTTGGACAGAATAACCCGGGCCTTTGTAAAGGCAGATGACGCTGAGTTTTAAGCTCAGAAAGCCAGGCTTTGTACCATAAAGAGACACCCTGTCCAAGAAGGAACACACACACACACATTCTCTTTCCCCGAGAATTTATCCATGATAAGAGACCTTGTGATTGCATGTGCGCTGGACGTTCATGATTTGGTGTAAACCAGCTGTGTTTGTTTGCTTAAATTGTAGTTTTGTCATTTTGAGAAGACGACAAACTTGAGAGTGCCCGTTTGTTTCTTGGGGTCCCCTCTGTGCCTCCTTGATGCGCTCATGTCTTCACCCAATGGTGTGTGTGTTTGCCGCAGCTGTGTGTGTTAAGCTATAAACACGTCCGCTCATGATTCACTCCCTCTTGACCCCGCAGAGACAAAGCTCTCTTTTCCCATGACTTTGCAACCTTTTCCCAAACAAGCATTTCTCCATTGAAGCGGCCCAACAATAGTTTCTCACAAGCGGGGGCAGCTGGAGGCAGCCTTGTTACGAAGGGAGACGCAGCTCATCGTCAGAACCCAAAAAACTATTTTTGTTTTTTTCACACCTATGTATATATTGTGCACATTGCATGTGTAAACGCGGAAACTGACAAATCCATCTTTTGCATCTACATGGAGTGCTGCCTGATGATCAAACACACACTCTTCATCAAAGACTTGGTCGAGAAATACACTGCTTAATCATTCATGAAGAGATTGTCCACACAATCCCACGATACAATGGCCTGCCAGAGCGAGGGCACTAGGTTCAGTGTGCTGGAAAGCATGTGTGTGCGTGTTAGTGTCTGTATGATAAGCCCCTTGTGATTGCATTTCCCCCCCTAACGAGGCTGAGTTCAGCTGTCCTTCCACGCAGGTTTTGTGTGTGTGGTGCGTCCTTGGCTTTGTTAGCCTCAAAATCCCCAAAGACCTCGAAAGAATGCTTTCAACCGTCCACTTGGAAGAGGTAATGAAATAAAACGAATAATCAAGCTCATATAAAAAGAAAGGAGATTGGCACACATCCGTCATGAAAAGGAGGACAAATTATTTTTTGTCCTCTCGTTGGGTTTCTTCTTTTTTTCTCACCCTGAAACCCCAATCAGGCAAGTGAAATGAGCTATTTGGGCTACCATTAGTCTCTGAATGTGGCAGAAGATAATGGCATGCAGTGTGAACCATGGACGGATGTCCTGTTCACATTCATTGGGGGTCAGAAGACAGTGATTGTCTTTGGTCTCCTTTTAATTGGTCCTAACCAAAGGATTAACGGTTAAGCACAATTTACTAAATTTTAAACAAACTGTTTAAAAGTTGCTGTGTTGAAATTATACGACCTCACACGGCCAGGCCTTCAAAAGAAATGATCAAATTGGTGAAAAAAAGAAGCCTAATGCTTTGACCCCACGAGACATGTAATACATTTTAGCCACTGACAGTTAATGAGAACTGGACACATTATCCCCTTCCCCCTCGTGCTTCAAACAGGAAGTACCCACTGGTCCCAGAAAAACAAAATTTCATAGACTTTGAGAGAGAAAGAAACAGAGAGTAGTCATTCTAATCTAAATCTTGGTCCAGGCTGTTTCTATTACAGCTCTATTCCAAAATGAAAGACTGTTATAAAATTCCAGGGCGAGCACAAACCGCAGTAATTCATTTCTCCTCCATGACTGATTTCCAAACTGTTTGTACTTTTGTGAATTGAAAGGATACCATTCATACGTCACAGCCAAATCTGATTCTCTGATTGATGAAAGTTCAACCCGGTTAAACTTGCAACTCACATTCAACGTTTGGTACAAAGAGCCTTAAAATGGCTGAGACAATTTGCGTAGCAAAAACACAAGAGTTTTGAACGTGGGAGCCAGAAACATGCATTTAAGTGCATTTACATAGACTTTTCATTGAAAAGGGTTGCCATTGAATGCACGTTGCCAAGGGTGGTGTGAACGTAGCTTAACAGTTGTTCAATGGACGCACGTTTTGTACGCAGAGCCTAAAAATGGTCGTGGAAACTTGCTGAACGAGAGTGCGAGAGTTTTGAAAACTGAAGCCTGAAACGTGCATTTCATTGAAAGTTTGTCTGTTTTTGTGTGGACTAAAAAAATTAACGGTGATGATGGCAACTTAAACCTCAAATTATTCATTTTGATTATTTTATAGGGTTTTTGGCCAAATCATGACTAAGGCTATCCTCTGACTGCCATGAGCAACTATCTATTTTTAAATTTAAATTTTCACCATTCAAGAGCAGGATTCCTCAAGAATTCTTCAACAGCTTTCAAATAAAGACACACACACACACACACACACAAACACACACACACATACATACACTCATGCCCCCTGCCAGGGGCCTCCTTGTTAAGCTCAAAGGGTGAACACGCTTTACTTTACTTTCCCCTCTCGTCGTGTCTCATTCTAATTAAATGAGTCGTCTCAAGATTCCCCCCTGGTGTTGCCATGGACAACTCTTGCTGGCGTGCGAGGAGGCGCGACAGGGATGGAAGGAGCTCACCTGCTGAGCGACTCAGGGGCTTACCTTGAGAGTAAACACACATGTTCAGGGAATGGCAACAAGAAAAACACACAAACAGACAATTTATGTAGAGAGGGGATGAGAAAACCCAGCCTAATGAAGGGAAGAACGCCCAACCAAAACGCACACCCTCACACAGTCCCCCCTGTAGCGCTACCTCTGTCTTTCATCTTATCAAGAATCACTGTGGCTATAGGTCAGAAGCAGCAACACAGACAGGGAATAGGAAAAAGGGGGGAAGTATCTGATAAAACACGAGAGCCACTTGATTCTCTGACCAGTTAAGAGAATCACAGGTAGCAGCGGCTAACAAGCTGTTTAAGTTAACATTACCATTATAGTTGTAAGTTGGGGTGCATCACACTGGGGCTATTTGATCCACTTTAGAGTTCATCTTCTCAGATGGTTTGCTTTGTGTGGTAAGTGTGGAAGCTCATTTGAACTCTGGTCTGACTTCTCTTGGAAGTGAACCTTGGTTTAGGAGCAGTATGAATGCAAACGAACCACCTAGTGGACAAAGAGCAAAAGCGGGAAAAAAGGGTCAATACTACAAGTTCATTAGGAAAATGTTAAAAAGTTTCTCTTGGCAAAGAGTTTAGGTAGATGGAGATCATGGTAAGAAAACTTGACTGATGTGCTTTTTTGCATCTTCTTCTGATTTTGGACTATGTTCCCCCAAAACAAGCAGCTATTGGAAAAGATTTGAGAAGTATTTGGATGAGTGGTGAAACATCTAAAGAAAGAATACTTTAAAGACAGATGCCATGATTCAACTTCAAGACAACACCACGTGTGTGAATAAGAATCTTCATCAAAATACAGTTTTTGTAACAGCATTCCAGGCAATTTGGCTACTTTAGCAAGGGGTTGACCTGTATGAGTCTTGCAGATTTTTGGGTTGTCCAGATCTGTGGAGAGTTTTAGAGAGGAGTGGCCATATCCTAATGAAAGCACAGATGTGTCTTGCAATCCCTTTGAGGCTCGTACGGCCAACTCAAGGGATTTCTCAAGATTGGAACGTTCCGTTGTGTGTATGGTAAGGGCAGTATCTTGAAGTATCTGTAAGGATAAAGTTAGTTACACACAGTTATGACTTCTGGGTAATGCTGTCATACGGCCTTCTTTAGGGACATTGTTGAAATCAAAACAGATCATAGAGTTGTTTCATGGGGTACGATTGTCATCTGTGTGATAAGTGTATAGGGAAGCATTTGTGCAACTAATGTAGGTCGTAGGCAGTTATGACCTATGGGTGATGCTGTTTTACAGTGCCCTTTCGCCCCACTCTAGTTGTTAGTACGGTGCAAGTACTGGCCCCTTTGTTGACCCTTTTAAAAAAACTACTTGTATGGGGTGTGCAGATGATACGTAGTGTCCATAGAACGCCCGTAGGATGTCCATACAAACTACACTCTGATTGCCTAATTGCCTCATTTCGAATAGCCAGGCTGAACATAAGGAGCGCACATTTGTCACGTGAGTAACACTTCCTAGAATTTACTGGGGTTAAAATAACCCAGTGATCTAGTGTTTCCTTTTGTGCAACCCATTGAGACAGCCATGGTGGTCAAATCAGTGTTTACTAAATAATCTGAATTGAATTTATCACACAGTTAAAAAGCTCAAGAAGGGTTAGTGTACCGCAACCCAACAGCTCCTTGGTTGGTACCCTTTGCATAGTTGCACTTTGCCCAATTGCCTGTGTAATGGTTTAATCACCCCATTACACAGCAGCAAGTGTAATTTCCTCACACACAGTATGTCACTATGCAAGCAAACACACCTGCACACACTCATAAACCTGGACCACAACCAACCAGCCAGTCCCACTGGGACCCTCTTCCCACCCCTCCCAGATTCCCAAACACACGTACGCGTAGGTCCATCCTGGTTGGTGCCACCTGAATCGTGTCCACTTACATTCACAGCCGACTGCCCCTCAATGGAAAGTTAAATGATGAATATAAAAAAAAAAAATCAACCATGTCCCCTCTCGTTCTCTCTCTCTCCGCCCAAATTAATTATTGGTTTTATTGCTTGCGCGTCCCCTCTTCAGCAATAGATCGTCCAGGTCTTGCATTAATTGCCATAACATATGGTCGCCAACAGATTTTAGCTGTGGGACTCGCACTTTAGCGGGGGCTATTTTCTCACGCACTCAGATGCGAGCCATATTGTGCGGCGCTGGCAGCTATTGTTCGGCGCATTAACTTCATAGAGCTAATTACTCCCCAATAATAACTTTACCTTGGAGTTTTTGAGCGTGCCAACCAACCTGTTTCGCACCCCATATGTTAATTAACGGCCACATCTTCATTATGCCGCAGCAGCGCTTTAAGTTCAAGCTGTGCCGCCTGGCGAGTGGAGAACGCAGCCTCAACTCGCTGCCAATTATCCAACTCCTGCTTCCCTCTCGCTGCTTCTCCCTCTCTTGTTCATTCTGTTCTCTCTGTCTGTTGTTTATTTCCCGAGAAGTTGTCTTGCCAGGGTTGAATCGTCAACTTCTCTCTTTTACGTCCTTTTTGCCCCCGTGAAAGTTCTCAAGAAGTCTCATTTTTTCTTTCTTTTTTTTATAGCTATATAAATATTTTCCTTTTTATTTCCTTTCCTCCACTTCTGAACTTCCTTTGTTTCTCCTTCAGCTATCACTGATAAGTTCCTTCTTTCATTTTTTTATGGAGGAGTTGGGTTCTGTGGGCCTCAGTTTCCTCTCTTGGACATGAAATGGGTATTCTGCACATCAACAGATCTCTAGGGCAATGGATGTTTTAGGTTTTTCATCTTCTTTTTGGGCCCTAATATGTGGCTTTATGGATATTTGTTTTGATTTACCTCTGTAACAAGCCTTTAGAGGTTATTTAGTGAACTGTGTCCAGCTGGATTAATCATACTTTCTCAACGTTAGTCCACATTCACATTTCAGTTAACGGCTAATTGTTTTTACTTGTTGAAAAAAGCACATACTAAGTCTTTTCTGATGCTCTGTGACAGACTGGCAACCTGTCCAGTGTATACCCTTCTTCTCCCAACAATAGCTGGGAGAGACTCCGGTAACCCTGTGATCCTTAAAGGTATATAGTGGGTTAAGAGAATGGAAGGATAGATGTTTTTCTTCGATCTAAGGTTTCTATCTTTTGTTTAATACGCACACATACACACATTCTTGTTTTAAGATATTTCAAGGACTTTGCTCCAACACTGTTCTTATGCCCCAGAACCATCCCAACAGGGTTCCGTTTGGGCTCTGATAAGAAAAAAAGAAAGCAGACGAGCCCACTATTCCCCAAAGCGCCGGCTATTTCAAATATTCCTCCTCCTTTATCTGTGTTCGACATCTCTCACTTTACATCCTACTCTCTTTTTTCATTCCGTCATTTCTCTTTGTCTCTGATTTTTGTCTTCAATATCAAAGTTTACATTATAATCACAAGGTCAGCTCTCCAAACTCCCAGATCACTTTAAGGTATTGTGTTACTGTTCATTCATCATGAGGGAAGTTTGTAGATATGAAGGAATGCAAATGAAAGGGAATGCACAGATTATTCTTCTGCTATTTGTTAGCTTGCGCTAATGAGTGTTCTGAACTGGCAGCGCTTCTCATCAGCTCAGCAGCTGCTGCTCTCGCATCCAGATTATTTTATAGCAGCATATGGGATAGAAACAACTTGTACGTGTCTTTTCTCCTCTGCTTCGCGATCCTTTTATCCCATTGTCGTACGACTTGTCGTACGCAACAGTTTCATAGACTGATCAATGCCGGCTGAGTGTGTGGAAGCTTTTATTTTATTTTTTTGTGTGTGATTAGAAGAGGGCAGGAAAGAAAAGAAAAGGAAAGTGCACAGTTTTGTTCTTGCAAATGTCTTTCTGCAGCTTTAAAGTTCTTTTTCTCCTCTTGCCAGTGCAGTGCTGCACCGCTAGCCAGCTCTACACCAGCATATGTCCAATTAGGCCTGAAAGGCAAAGCAGAACCATTCTGTCTGTGATTCGTCCCCACGGGGGTCCTGTCCGGGCGTTGCGCTGGAATGGCTCCCCCTCCTCTGATCGCAGGCGCGGCGGCGGTTTGTTTTTAACCAAAAACACTGGAGCAATTATTGTTTTCGGTGTTTGAGGG
>BSAI01000191.1:255973-281761 GCA_036245035.1 Adrianichthys oophorus | reverse complement strand
GCCGGCATGCCAACGCATAAAAGGAGGGAGGAGGAAGACATATTTACAGTACACAGTAACCGCTCTGTTAGCAGTGACTGACACTTTTTCAACTTTGAACCGCTTCAAGTGTCCGGACATTACCCAGTTGTGCCGGCGTGATTGCGCAGCCATTTCCAGCCATCTCCGTCATTCCAGTTTCAGTTTTCCACATCAGACAACTTTTACCTGCCCATTATCCTATTGGGCCATTACCTGCTTTGGCCTCCCGCTCAAATGAAAGCGACAGCTAAGAGACGCAGAGAAAGAGGGGGAGAAAAATGCTCAGAATCCTGAAAAGTGCAGGTCAAGACAAGAGGCTACAAGATCTTATTGCTGAAGATGTTGCTGGTTTCTGTTTTTACCGTCAGCATTTAAATGAGAACATTTGGGGGGCAAATAGAAGCATAAACGGCTAATTTTTAACTTTTAACAGCTGAGCTTTAGCTCCACTGTGGATTCTCTCGACTAGTGTAACTTTTTAACCATTTATGCAATTAATGTAATTCCAGCAGATTCTGAAAAGCACTGATTTGCAACGCTTTACAGTAGTGAACTAATGTACATCAGTATATTCTGTTGCAGAGAGAATTATTCCGCAGCAGAATCAGGTGATTTACTTTGCTTGCATAAACGGTTGTGGTATGTCAAAAAGTGTGTGTTTTTCATACCTTAGTCACAATTTGAAGATCGTAGAGCACTTGGTGAAGTGGTAGAGCTACAGGCATGCTGCAGGCGACAAGTTGTAGCAAACGTAAGGGTAAGAAATAGTGAAATAATGAGACGCAGACATGTCGTACCGATTTTCCATAGAACCCACATACCAAGTTTGTATTAGATTCTTGGTTTTGTTTGTATAGTTAAACTTAAAGTTCAAAATAGAAATCAACAGGCGGAGTTCAAAAATAAACTTCAATGGAGATGCTTTGTTTTCCAGACAGCCTTTGATCATGTGACTTCAAAATTCAAGCGACTGATTCAGGTTGCCAACAGTCGGACGGCATCACTGTAAAACCAAAGTTGGGCACAGGCCTGGATTTAGCCAAATCTAGTATGCGGTACAGGTAGAATATCAGGGCTGGGTGTGTTGAGAGTTTCGGTGTCATACCCTTCTGAGCCCCTACAATGTATAGAAAACCACCTTCATCATATCAGTTCATGTATTCTATGTCTGGTAAGTTTTATGTTGGATGCTCTATCTGACTTTACCAGGCTTGGGACAGTTAGAAGCAGGACACTGGTTTTTGCCCTCTTAAGGCTTCATTTATTTTTGTTGTTTTTATGTCTGTCTTTGTCAATCTTTTTTTCCTTACATTTTGTTGTCTTATTTATTTTATTTTTTTTATTGTGTATTTTTTTGGTCATTTGGGGGGGGCAGTCGTGATATTTATGATATTTATATCCAGCCATGGTCAGGCGGCCTCTGATCTGCCTTCTAATGTCTGTTTTTTAGAGCTTTTTGATTTTTTTTCCCCAGTTTGTTTATCCAAGGAAGATCCATGAAATTCCTCCAACACGCACCTTTTTCCACTCTCCTCTTTCCACTCCTCTTCTCCTCGTCCTGTCAGTCAGTCCATCAAGCGTAGGTCTTTGTGTGTTGTTCTTGGCAGAATACTGTTTAGCTCAACCATCTGTCTCTAACTCCTCTCGCCGTCTCCTTCCCTTTCTACCGCTCCCTCTCCCGACGTCCCTGCCAAAGTTACCCATCAGAGGAGCTTTTTTTCTTCTCTTGCGTCTCCTTTTAAAATCTTTGAGACGTTATGAAGTTGTGTGGCTCTTTGCCGACAGGCGTGCAGAGACGGCTGTGTTTGCGTTTCTTTTGTGTGGAGGTTTGGTTCAGGAGAGAACACAAGGCCAGCTGTTGTTAGAGTTTAGTGAACTGTCCTTGTGACTTACTTTCTGCTTAAAATGAATAGATCTTCTGTGCATTTCTGTAGTTTTGGGGGTCTAACCACCAGGAACCCACAATACTTAACATATTTGGACACTTTAATGTGAACAAAGCCATAAAATGTGCTTAGAGGTACATAGTTAAGGTTAATACTATAATTTTCAAATGTTTTCTTTGGTCTGAAGGATTTAAAGTCAGACTCCAATCATCTATGGATCTGTTGTAAAAGCATTCCTAGTGGTCTCCCAATTCTGAGTATGCTGTTTTTAGCCTAAATCAAAATTGTTCATTAGAAATTTGTCCCTGAGTTGTGGGCGGGATCATTGGTGCGGTGCAACCCCGAAACCCCTTCCCCACCCAGTCACTGAAGGTGCATCACACCGAACGCGATTCATGCAGCCAATTCGCGTGTCCCGCCCCTTCTTCGTTGCGCAGAGAATTCGCTGCTTGCTGCATGGAGAAAAACGTGTTTCCTAAGCTCACCGCCTCAGTCGCATGTGGGAGAAGCTAGCAGCTAATGTTTTTAGCCTCATTGCTAAGCGGCGTCACACAGATGGGAGACACAGATGATGTTTAGAGATCAGTTTTATTGATTTTGAAGAGCTCTACAAAAACATCAGTGATCACGTCTCCATGTTTGGGTTCATAAGAACATTTAGTCTCCCTTTAGTTCCAGTGAGTTTCTCTCCTGCTGCTGGGTCTGATTGACAGTCGCTTCTGCTGTGTTTCCGTCTCTCTCTGACTGAGCTTAAATGCTTACAGTCGCGCATTAACATGAGAGGGCAAAAATAAAAACAATGTCTCAATGAAAATAAGAAAACATCATAAACTGGTCTGAGCAGACTGCTTTCCCATCCAGCAGCGGCCCTCTGTCTGGCCGTGAGCCGGCAAAGTGAGCGTGTCCACTACAGCTCCATAGGTCCTGTGACAGACTCTCCAGAGTGAACCAGCCCTCACCCAACAGTAACCGGGACGTGATCTAAAAATCCCGCAGCCCAGAAAGTGATACAGCGGAAAAAGAAAATGAATGGAAGTTCAGGAGAACTATGGATCGATCCATCATGTTGGATGTTTTCTCCCCGCTGTCACGTGCCCAAAGTCGAGTCCCTGATTGGTTGAGGAGACGCAGCCATCTCCCCAGAGTTCAGATTTTTTTAAGCTCTGGCCAGAGTCAGGCATATCTGTAGCAGCTTACTTTGTGTTGATCCTTTCCTGTCTGACAGCCCCAAGGCTTCAGTCTTGAAGCTTATTAAAAAAAAAAATTCCGCTCAAGCCAGATGCAATACAAATGAGCTACCACTGGGGTCATTATACTCAGTCCACACTGTTGCAATTGACTATATTGTAAACTGGTCTAACACAGGAGTCACAACGTTTTTGACACAGTTCAACAACTCTGCCGTCACCAACTATAATGCAAACTCTTGTTGTTGTTCACCTTTCGGTGTATCCCGTTAAGGGTGGCCACAGGATTTGCACAGGTGGTTTGGCAGAGTTTTTACCCCGTCTTGCCAAAGGACCCTCATTGGATTTTTTTAAGCTCATTACACGCCAGAGGAAGCAAAGTCAGGTGTCCTGAGTGACAGTCCTACACCCAACCAACGATAATGCTATTTCATACCTACAGTAATATGGTTGGATATGAAATACCATCAATATTTAGAAGAACTTCACAACTATGAAAAAATACACGCATGCTTTTAACGTATTCATCTTTTGTTACATTATGAGACAGAGCCTGAGTAAGTTAATGTAAGTTAATTCTGCGATGCTCCTTTTATTGCATGAAAAACTAAACGTTTTTAAACATTCTTTGAAGGTATGCTAATTATAGTGATATACATGTTTTGCAGTTGGACAGCATCATTATTCATGTTTTAAATTCCCAGTAAATGTAGTTGTGATCAGCTATAGTATTCATTTTAAAACTTGTTCATATTTCATATTGACATTTAGCAGAACAGAAAGAAAGTCTGGGTAGAATCTGACCTTGCGAGGTGATTATTCAATAAACTGAGCTTATAGCTTCATAAATGTCAGCCGCTGTGATGTCAAAGACATGACTAAAAAAATAAATAAATAAACTGCGTGTAGCAAGTGTAAATTCCTGGTAAATAGTTGTTTGGTAAACATTTGTACCTGAGTGTCAGTCTGTCCAAGGGTCCTCTAACCCAACACAGTCATGCAGCCGGTGCTGACCGACATGCGCACGCACTCAGTCTGATGCGGGCTGTGGCTGAGGGGAAAAGACAGAGGGAAAACCCGAACAGCAGTTTTGTCTTCTGTTATTCGGATTCAAAAGGAAATGGCTCAATGTCCAAGCGTGTTTCTTCACAGGAGCACAACGGAGAGCAACAAGGTCGAACTGGTTGTATGTGCAGTCACAAATGTGTGCAACAGATCAACTTTTCCCTCTCATGCACTCACTCACATTCCATCCACAGACTCAAGCTCATATCACCCCACCGGAAAACACAGGGTAATTATTACAACGTTTCAATTTCGCACCGCGGCAAACGTAGTTTTTTCCCCTACGGTGTGTATTCATTTAACTCCCCATTTCAAGAAGTCTGATGTGGAAAGTAATGTACACTGTGTAAAACAATCACGTTTGATTGAAAAACAGCGGCAGTATTTCTATAGGTGGGCAGGACAGTGCTGCGTGATTGGATCCTTGGATGCCACAGGGGTAAAAAGAGAAGAGACTGTCACTCAACCCTCCTTTTTTTTCAAATCTTAAAGATCCAAACAGACGGCAGATCAAGTGCTTGTTCCACAAAATTGTTTTTTTTAGGAGTTTTTCCTTAAAGCAGGGATGCCCAGCTTAGCTTCATCTTTTTAGTGTAGTTTAGAAACCAGTTTATGTGTTAACATATTTTATGAATGACTGAATATGAAGACAAATGTGTACAAACGTGTACCATGCCTTTCCCTCCACCTGCCGACTGTGGCACGCGTGTCCGAGGTAGCCAACCCTGTCTAATGTCACATCACAAGCATGATTGAAACCTGGTTTTAGTACCATTTACTTGCTTGATAACATAAGAAAAATCCCAACTGTATTTTTAGTAAATTTTTAAGCATCTTTTCCTAAATAACACATAGTCTCCGATAGACTATAAATCTTCAATCAGTTTCTCGATCTGGTAGAATAAGCTGATTGTGATGCAAAGAAAAGCGTTTTTTAATTAATTATTTTTATTAATTAAAATGAATTATACAATCATTTCCAAATGTAAATGTCACATAGCTGCTTTTGTTCACCTCAGAATCTGCTGATTCACGTTGATCAAGTAAAGGGTTGAAGAGTCACGCAACTTATATATGATTTTTTCTAATATGTTAAGGGGTTTTTTTTTGTGTGTATCTGCGACTTAAACTCCAGAGTTACTTGTAGTCTGAAAAATACAGTAATTGTTTTTAGAAGAATTGTTTTTATTTGAGTTTTATCAGTCGGAGAAAAACAGAAAACCATTCAAGTTTCATTCAGTGCTTAGACCTCACAGGTTCTGATGTTAGCATGTTTGTTTTTATCCCTTTGCATTGACTTGTCTTTTTTTTGTCCTCCCTCCTTCATCAGCAGGTCCAGGGTCAGCTCCCTCCCCTGATGATCCCTGTCTTTCCTCCGGACCAGCGGACCCTGGCGGCCGCCGCGGCCCAGCAGGGCTTCCTCATGCCCCCGGGGTTCAACTACAAACCCGGCTGCAGTGAGTGGTGTCCGCACACGGCACATCCAGTCAGCAGATCTTTGCGTGTGTAATGACTTTCTTTAGGGAAAGGTAGATTCCTTCTTCTCCTCGGAGACCAGTTGCTCCTCTTTTCAGAAAAACAGTCCAGTCGCACACTTCTGTCTGTGTCGTCCTTTTGGCTGTTTTTCTAGTCTGGTTTTTGAGGTAAAAACCAACAAAATGAAGGCATTCTGCTGGACTTTTTTTTGGCTATCACGCTCCGGCTGTGTGGCAATGTGTTGTTTACCATGTTACAGAGAGACACATAGAAATTGAGGAAGGGAGGCCAGTGCGTGCCAAGGGATGCTGGGAATAAATGCTCAGTGGAGGTGGGGTGATGGCAGAGGGGTGGAGAGTTAAGGAGGGGGTGGGGCCTAATGTGGCCTGCCCCAGGTTCTCCTCACATTAACACGAGATGCAGCCAGGACGCGCTTCCAGCTCCGCCCACGCCCGCTAACGCAGACGTAGACAGCCAGGGAGCGTTTTGTCCTGTCAAACGGGAAGATAATAGAAAAAAAAATTGGTGCCGACTCAACACCCCCCCACACACACCCCACTTTGAGTTTCACAGCTTCCCAAACAAGTCCGATTCATTTTAATTAGTGGCGTTTTCACCCACACCCACTGCCCACGTAAATAGCCTCTCAAGCAGCGGGCTCGTCTTTTTGCTGCCTCAGCCAACTCCAACTGGACGCGGTGGGCCAAGCTGCCCCTGAGAAAACTCTCTGGCAGCTTTCAAACTGGTGGAGAGCTGATGCAGTTTGGTGCTGCGGCTCGAAATAGGACATGTGTGGCATTGTGCTCTGACATATTCTCACAGCACCTCGGTGAAGACGTGAATAGATCCCATCGCCGCAGAAATGAAGTCGGCTCTTTTCTCTGCAGGTTTTTATCTTTGTTTTCAAGCCTGCAACATTAAGGAATAAATGAAACGCTACATAAAAAAGACCCTTGTTTAAAAAAGGTTTCTAATTTTTTGTCTTCCAAGAAAAGTAATCTTATCAGGAAGTTTTTTTTTGGAAGAAAATTCCCTTAATTTAAGAAAATATGTCTTAGAAAATAGATAGAAATAAATAAAAAAATAGTTTTAAAGTCCCACTTTGATCATCTTTTGATCTAATGTAAAATTGTTTCCAGTGGGCTTTTAATTCAGATTTTGCCATTTTTAGACAAAATCAAAAACCTGTGTTGTTTTCCAGGACATAGTTACTGCAAAACAACCATTCTGTAATTTCCACAGAATAAGGCACACATAAAATCCTTTTTTTTTTCAAGGATCAACCGTGTGCCTTATCCATGAATTCATTTTGATTGTGCTTACAGATTTTGAAGTGATTTTGAGATGTACATGGCGCTCTGTCAGAATCTCAGTCTGTTGTGAATGTGAATACACTATCATGGCTAAAGCGTAGCGGTTTCTGACTGTGCTATTAAAAGGTTTGGAGTTAGTGTAGTCACATTAACGTTTGTTTTAGCGATATCAGTCTGTTTTTTTTATTTGTGTGACATCAAGAATGGGAGTTACAGGTGCTGTGAAAACACTATGTGTTCTTTACAACCACGTTCTAGAGTTACTGTGAATGCAGTTATTGAAGTCTGACTGAATGCTGAAGGTACACACTTGCCCACTAGCTTACTGCCCCTCAACCTATCCCTAATCTAACATTAGCGCTGTAACAAAAATGGTGATCAAAATTAGAAATATCCAGTTCTGATCCAGATTCCAGCTCAGACGAGGAAAACAAAAACTTCCATGGATCTATTTGTCTGCACGTGGATGCATTAGAATAGAGCGGAGCAGGGAGCTCAACGGATTTTCGACGTCCCAAAAACAATCTGTTTCAAACAACAGTTTTTTTCATCAGCTTCTGATTCCCAATTTGAATAAAGAAATACTCAGAAAGACAATTTTAATCTTAATTGTCTTTGTATGTGTCCTCCATCATCAGAGAAATGCTACAAGAACATGTTAAAAAGACCATTTTCATTGGAGTGGGTCTTTACGCAATAAAAGCCCTTGGATGCCAGCTTTATATGTCCATCCTGAGCAAGTTTGTCAGTGAGAAATCTCAGCTGAGTCTAGAAAGGTCTTGGTCTGTGAGCCAAGAGCAACATGTTTGCTTTTCTGTGTCCCTCTGCCTTTTGTTACAGTGACCCCCAGGAGGAGCAGAAATATCCGCTGGACTGGTGTTTGTCTTGGGAGCAAGTAGAAAAGACCAATCTTCTTGAATGCACAGTCCTGAAATAATTCTTTAATGCCCCCCTTCCTCCAACGCAACACAAGAATGTCTCAGCTTTCTTTCCAGTTGTTCTGCAGAGAGTCCTATGGGAAAATATGCTGTAGGGAGGGTGCATGGTTGCTCACAGGCTGATCCAGACTCTTATTTTCTGAGTTCAAGACCTCTGTGTGAACGTCTGTGTTTTTGGGGAACGCTCAAATGCTGATGCTAACAGCTGAGCGTCATGTTTGAGTAAAAAATCCATAAATTAAAGGCGGAATCAGTCTAACTTCCTCTCTGACCCCTTTTGTCCCCCCACCAGCCTGGTACGTGATTATTGGGTCAACCCTCTCTTATACATACACACGAGCCAACCCATGATCCAAACACACACACACACACACACTGATCCATCCATCATTTGATTTATTTTAATTGCTGGGACAGATGTAGAATAAGGGAAGGAGGAGACAAGAAGGGCTGCAGTTCAACCTAAGGAACAAAGGGGGGGGTCGCAGAGTAAAGAGTAAAATAACGGCAGTGTTGGGATGGGATTGGGGGTGGGGAAACAATCGGCAGCCGTGGCTCTTAATTACGGCGGCTGCAGTCCGGCTTTATCAGAATCCTCTCACCTCTCTGCTCTTTGTCCGGGGTATTAAAGAGGACGACACACAATCAGGCTTTTCATTAGAGCCATGCGCACAGAGTATGGGTTTAATCGAGGGACTCGGGTGGTGTGGGGGTAGGGGCCACAAGGAGGAATGGGAGAAAACAGAAGGCTGATTTCAAAAAGAAAAATAAAGGATTGAAAGTCCCACTCTTTTAGATCATTTTTTGATCTATTTTCAAGGTGTTCCCACTGGTCTTTTAATGATGATGATGATGATGATGATGTGTCGTTTTCTAGGACATAGGTCGAACGGAACAGCAGGAGTTCATTAGAAATTCACTGTCACAAACATGCAGACGGCCAATTCTGCAAGAAGGTTTATTGACACAGACAGGCAGAAAGAAGAAAAGCTCAGCTAAAAGTCCACAAAGCTAAATCCGGGTCAGAGTCCAGTCAAAGGTCGGGGCAGACAGAGTCAAATACACAGCAGGGACAGGTAAAAGGTGACCAGATCAGGATGAACCGCTCAGTATGCAGGCTGAATGATACAAACAATACTTTGTACTGAGCGTAGCTCTGAGCAGTGCTTGAGTCTCCTGTGGCTGATTAGCTGATGAATCAGGTGGGCAGCATCCAGACACTGTGTGCTGGGGTTGATGGGAAATTGAGTGCAGTCAGTACTCTGGAGACGGCTCCCGACGGTGACCAGAAGGGGAGACTGAGTGCTGACTCCAGACATTCACCTCTGAGTTACGAGCAGGACCATTGGGGTCGAGCAACCCCACCCCCCTTTTCCTCCCCATTGCTAAGTATAAGAATGAAGCAAAGCAGGGAGCTTGTGGCCAAACCCAGCAATTTTTACGTCACAAATACAATCTTTTTCAAACACAAGTTTTTTGTTTGCACCTGATTCACGATGATTTGAAAAAAGAAATCAATTTTGAGCGTAGTTTTCTTTAATTATGTCCTCCATCGTCAGAAAAATGTCACATTGACATGTTAAAAACACAAAAAAGACCATTTTCATCAGAGTGAGTCTTTAAGAAATGCAGGGGCAAACAAAGGGTGCAACAAAAAGCATTTTTTTACATTTTAATTTACAGAACTACCATCAAAATTGAAATGTAATGGATTTATTTTTTGTTTTCTCAGGTGACCCCTACCCTCTCCAGCTCATCCCCACAACAATGGCTGCTGCCGCCGCTGCCACGCCCGGTCTGGGACCCCTACAGCTGCAGGTGCATTTTCAACACATTCCCTTTTGCCAGGCATTGAAATGGGTTTGATAGAAAAGGGATGCAACAAATCGCTTTTCCCAGGATTTGGTTTAAATGGATTTGTGGGTCGCGGTTTTGTTTCGATGCGATAAATGCTTTGTGTATTATGAAACAACAACAAACTAATAACTTTGCTCTTAAGTTAGGATGTAATGATTTTACCAATGATCAGGCTGGATCGTAGAAATAGAAATCGATTCAATGATTCAGTTGATTAATCATTACATCCCTGCTGGTAAGCAACTAACAATAATGTAAAACCTTTGAAAAGAGTTTGACTTTTTTAACGTTAACACGCTGTAGAGACTCATTCACGATTCACTGTCCCAAAGATTGGGTTTGATGGTGTAGCATACAATTCAGTGGCATCCCAAGTAGAAATCCTGCCAGATCTTAGGAAACACATCCATGAGGGAAGAGGCACAGCTGTCACCTTCAGCCTCGAAGGGGAACATCGCACTGATCCCATCTAAACATGATCGCCATGATCAGAGCTCCCCAAACAGACGACCAACAGAATCGCAGCCCTTGGCTTTGTCCCGCAAAGGAAAACAAATGGGATTGATGGCTGACGCGAGGGCAGGCATGCGGAAAGAAGGTGTGTGTGGGGGGAGTTCCGATAGGATGTCACTTGTAATTTAGAGGGAAGGCTTCTTAACACAGGACGGAGACATATACTGTTTTTGAAGAAGATCTGAATGCGAGATGTAACTTCAGTCGTGGGAAAAACAAGCATCTGAGGCCATAAAGAAAAGATTTGAATGCTGGTATCTTGAGCTCAAAAGGGTGATGTCATCACTTTGCAGAGATAACAAATATGCTTTTCACATGATAAAAAGGAATCTTTGTGGTTATCGTAGAATAACACTTTTTTTTGGCTCAGCTTCACAGCTCAATGGTCATTTGACCAACTGATTCATTTTTCAAAAATTCATTTTTAAATAAAATGGGTGCTTTCTTTATCAGGAAGGGTTATGGGAGCAAATGACTCATCAAATCAAAGTTCTGCTCACATTTGTCCCCTTTTGGGTCTCATAGGAAAACAAAGCAGTTCTACTCAGTTAAACAAATAAGAAAATTAAACAGAGGGAAAGTAATCATTATTAAAAGATCTCAGGTGACCTAAAGAGCAAAGTTTGTTAAAAATATCTTTATAGCTCATGTGCCAATTGTATTGTTCCTCCATTCCTCCGTTTATTGTGTCAAATAAATTTGCAAAATTATGACCACAAGACATAAAGAAACTGTTCTGACATAAGAATGTGCATTAACAGAACATAAGTCCAACTTAAATTCTGTGAAAACTGATTTTTGAAAAAAATATCTATAAGGAGTCTATTTCTCTGAAAGGAGTAAATATTGAGCATCATGTATCTTGAAATATATATTTATTACATTATCTTGTGAACGTTCTACTTGTTTCGACTTGTTTTACGTTATTCCACATCATTTTTTATTGAAGCATCTGATTGGTCAGATTATCATTTGAATAACCGGCACTACAGAAAAACATCAAGATGGCGTTAAAAAGGGTATCAGATCAAGAATGGTTATTCTGACCAATAGAATGACTGAGTAATAACCGTTTATTTCTCTATAAAAGTCTATGGGATTTTGGCTTCTTGGAACCAATGGGTACTTCCTCTTTGAAACGCAGTTAGGAAGGGTCACTCAGGCCAGTTCTCATATGCTGTCAATGGGAAAAATCTCTGTTGGAGTTTCAGGATTTGTCGTCCAATTAACACTCACTTTTTGACTGTTTTTCGCGATCATCTAGAATCAGAAAACCACAGATTTCTGCAGTAGCCCAGACGGACCCTCTGTGACTCAGAATTGGATTCAGCGAGTTGAGAAGAATTTTTTTTCAAATTTTAAAGTCCATGTAGGAAAATCAAAAGTCAAACAGTGAAGGACGGAGGAAGTGGAGCAAAGTAAGAGTCCAAGCAGGAGAGGGCAGTAGAGGAACCTAACCATTTGGTCTCTCACTTTCAGGGAGGATGAGTTGAACTTTTCCTGTCTGGTAATCCCTCCACTGACATGCAGAAAGAAAAAACCAACTCAATGGGCTCCAAGAGTTAAGAGCCTCGGCGGGTGTCTTCTCGGTGGATTGTTTAAAAAACACATTATGGTCCAGAAGCAGAGCCACCACCTTTTGCCTTCTGGGCCAATGCAATAATAAAGCAGAACACACAGATGTTTGAGGGAAACAGCTGCTTTGGCACGCACACTTGTCCACCCCATCTTATCGCTCACATGGAGCGGCGGCGGGAAATACGGGTTAAAGGTCAGACAGAGTTTATGTTTAACACATTTGCACCTGTCAGCCACACACACACCCATATGCTGGACTCCACGGAGAGAATAGAGAAGCCGTGTAACTCTATAGCGGAGGATGGAGCCCGCTGTCGCCGTTGATTTCATTATTACTCACATGTGGGCGTCCATGCTGAGAAAAATGTTCTCTGTCTGTTATCGCCCCTTCAATCTCGCCGTCCATATGTTTGCTGCAATCAAAATCTCCACTTGAACAGCTCTGTCCACCTTGCAATTGGATTAAAGATAAAAAAAAGGGAAAATAAGGGAAACTGCGCACATCTCACTGACAGATTTCTGTCTCGCAATCCTCACAGAAAAAAAAGAGTGGAATACACAAGCACACAAACACATTTGTCCTTGGAGATTAAGGCTTTGTCAGAGAGAAAGAGATTTGTCCAGGCTAACACGGGTGCAGATGTCTCAATGCGGATGGATTTCCTTGGGGATTGTCTCCGCGTCCTCATTTGATAAGGAGGTCTGGTTCTGGCTGAAGTGTCAGCTGCGAGGTCGCCATAGAAACACATCAGGTTGGAAATTACACAACATTATTAATTATGTCATATTTAAGGATTTTTTCCTTGCATTTAAACCGTTTGAAAAAAAAGAAAAGACACAAGCAGGAGAAGTGCCATTGTGTATAATGCCTTTAGGATGCTGTGGCTCCTGTGTATGACCCTCCATGGGCCCGGAGAACCCAAAAACCATAAAAAACTAAAATGTTTTTAAGGTATTAGCTGCAGAGCAAAAGCTGTACAAAGTAACGTGCAGTTTATAGTGAGAATGTGCCATCTTGAAGTTCCTCTAGAACTTTCTTTCTACAGAAAGTGGAAACTAAAACCAGCTCAAATTTGATGGCCAGAAAGAGTTGTAGTGTTTTACGTGGTATACACGCAACAAAGGACCCAAAAACCCAAACAGTTTGGAATGTTTTCTCATCCATCCATTTCCACCACCTGCTGAATCTCTTTTGGGGTCATGTGGTTGCTGAAGTCCACTCAGCTACAGTTGGGTCAAAGTGGATACACAGTGAACAGGTCGCCCGTCCATGCGAGGGCCAAACACTCTATGCATTATGGTGTAACTTAAACCTCGTTTCCACTCAGTGGTACAGTAGGGGACAGTCCAGTCCGGTCAAGTATGTTAAGCATTTCCTTTTTTAAATGAACCCATTAGGCAAGACTGAACCATACCATATTTTGGGCCTCCGTTGGTTCTAAGCCCATAGAAAAATAGAACAGACCGGTTAGGGTAGAGCTACTATTGGCACACAATGAAACCCAGTGATTTGCAGAAAGTCGTTAAACAAAAGAAAGTTCCAAGAAAGCGGCTGTAGTGCTCTTTGCCACCCGCAATCTTCTCTCAAACATTATATGCTTTGTATATACCAAGTACTGGAAGCCAAGCAGAAAAAAAAGGAGCTGCTGGACGACCTTCCTTGTTGTTGTTGTTGAAAGCAGATATGGTTCCTCATCAAACAAAGAGGGAAAGTCCAGCTGCTAAGTTCTTGGGGTTTGGTTAGTTGGGTCCTTCAAAATGTGCTTTGTGAGTTCATCATCTGCACATTTGAATCACATTTGAATCCCTAAATGGTGGTTTAAGCTATAAATGAATGAGAGAATTGAGGACTTGAGTTACTCATAAAGAAAGCTCGTCTCTTGATATGAAGCTAGATATAGAGCTGGAATTCAGGACCTTGACCTCCTTCCACTACATAACAAGCACACATTGAGAAAATCCCCCAAAAGTGCAGCTTTAAATGCACTTCTTGGGAAATAAAATGTATTAATCTCAATAGTTTAAAGCTTCTTCTCTAACACCCACTCATCCATAGAAATCTGCAGAGTGGCTCTTCTAGTCAATGGCAGCTTTACGCAGAATCCGGCAAGGTTTTCAAGGCAGCTTTGGAGTGTATAAGGCTGCCATTTAGCTTCTTAATCTGAGGGATGAGCATGACATTGTGCATTAGAGCATGTTAATCCCTATTGACCCTTGATATGAATGATACAGTATCGTCCACATCGCACAAATGTACTGAGAAGGACAGATAGTGAGTGAAAAAAGAATCCACTCATCCAGGCAAGAGAGCGAACCAGAGATAACGGTGAAAAGTACCAAATGATGAGCGGTTGAAAGGATAAACCGGGAGAAAGATAGAGAACACAGGGAAAGTGTGAGGGAAAAAAAATTCAAAAACCCGTGTGAGGTATAAAGAGGGTCAATAGCGTGGGTCAGGCATCATATGGAGAGGCAGATGTTGGAACATATTGTCCTGGATTACCACACTGTACACCGGAGACGGAGGAACGACGGGTAGAGGGAGGAGAAGAGTGAGGAACAGATGAGAGAAGGTAAAAGAGAAATCAATGAAGCAGCTCGTTTCTCCACCAAGCCTTATCTGAGGAGGGAGACGGATAACAGCCAAGCAGTTTTCTCAGATGGGAGAATTGCTTTAGTGTTGATGCGGCCACCTCAGTCAATGAGAAATCAATTGGGGCCGCGGAGATAGTTGACTCTACACTTGAGCACATTCCTCCTCATGAGCTAAGGGTTTATGCTGCTACTTTATTAACTAGTTATCAAATTCAATCAAAAAAAAAAACCTAGTTAGTTGTCTTTGAATTATGTTTATGCCATTTTTAGTCAAAATAAAAAAAGTCAACATCAGAGCTGTTTAGCTGTCCAGTTTTGATCCAAATTCCAGCTCAGATGAGGAACACAAAGGCGTACATGGATCTATTTGTATACAAGTAGATGGAGTGGAATTGGGTGGAGCAGGGTGAGAGTGGCCTGCTGATTTTAGATTGTACATCACCAATACAATCATTTTCTACCAACATTTTTTCGTTTGCTCTTGAGTCACAACAATTTGAGTAGAGAAATACTCAGAAATGCAGTCGTAATCTTCATTTTCTTTATATATACAGTATGTCTTCTATCATGAAAAAAAATGCCACAAGAACATGGTAAAAACACCATTTTCATTGGAGTGGGTCTTTAAATCCTTCAACAGGCACGGAAAATATCTGATTCAACCTTAACAATAACTTGAAAAGAGATTTAAGGACAGATTTTTGCCAGATGACTCAGAAGCAGTGCACACAGATGCTTGTTTTCCTGCCCCAAACAATGAAACAAACAGTGCGGACAACAGTACAATCCATGAAAGTCCATGCGATGGTGTCTCTTGTCTGTGTAAACAATGGTGCTCCAGCTGTTGTTGAGCGAACCCGGACAACAGAGATGAGGCGAGTTCATAATCTGAACAAAGCTGCAGATTATTGACTGAAGGCTCACACACACAGATACACAGATCAGTTTGGGCTTAGGCGGTACAGCAAAACGATCACCTACAGTAAGGGAGCATCGATAGTGGGTCACCTTTTAACCCTACAAGCTCAATGAGTGTCATGAGACTCACTTGCTCGTGTTGTGGTGCAGATGTTGCAGGTCTTAATGTTTGCAACACGGCTCAAAGTGACATTTTAAACTGAACCATGATGGCATTTTCTCCTCGCTCATCGTGTGTGCGTTCATTTGCGTCCGGGGCCAACGCGTGTGTTCGCTCTTCCAGCCATCCCAGCAGGGCTTGCGCTGTCACTTCCTGTTTGTTGACATGTGTGTCGCTGTGGCAACGCTCTGGGCGCACTCCACAGTTCTCAACATGTGCGCGAGAGAAAAGTGTGTGTCACATCTTGCTGGCCCATTGAGCAAGCTTTTGAGTGACGGGGGGCCGTGTAATGGAACTTGATTCAGTCTGCGAATAAAGAGGCCCTTTGAACCACTGGTCCGAAAATGGCAGGACCCAGACACACACAAACACACGACCAGGGCTTCACATCGCCTGTGGTCCAATCGCTGGGGGGGGCGAGCTGGCTGGCGTGGAGGAGAAAAGAGGTGGGAAGTTCATGCTCCATTGCACCTCCTGCAACCTCTTCCCCTTTTCCAGCTCTTATCAGAAGCTGCAGCACAGCTAATTGTAGAAACCTGATCTCAGCTCACCACCCAACCCCTGAACTGCTCCTTTCTTCACAGTGTATCAAACTTCTCAAAACGTCAGATTTGGATTGCTTGAAGAACTCTGACCATGTACTCTGAATGTACTCACTACCCCTAAACCTTAAAAGACAATAGTGTTCTTAATGTCCTTTATAGACATAGAGCGGGGCCATCCAGTGTCCCGAATTCTAGATTTGGACACCCCGTTAAAAAGGCAAATGCCCTAAATGGTGTAGTGAGTGAATTCAAACCATTGACTGTATATATGAGAACTGGACTCAGTGACCCCTCCCTATCATGTTCCAAACAGGAAGTACCCGCTGGTTCCAAAAAGCAAAAATCCCATAGACTTCCACAGAGAAATAAACAGCTATGACTCACTCCTTCTACTTGTCAGAATAACCATTCTTACTGCCATTCTTGGAAGTCCTACAAATGGAAGTGGTGTGATGACAGGCTGGTAATCATGACAGGAAAGGTTGGAAAACCCTTTATGTTACCCCTAGCAGAAGAAGTCTTTTTAAGTGCACCACAGGCATACGTAGTCAATACTAAAAGCGAGGCAACATGCTTAAATGTGACCTTTTATACTAGATACAGTAAACGTGAAATGTTCCAATTTAGTCTGAAGACATATTCAGTTTTTATAGTTTCTACACTACACCTACATGGTCTATAGTGTACTTATACACAAGTATTCTTCATTAAATATATTTTAAATGTACAACTTTTTTGCTAAGTTGTTACAGTGTCATTTGTATGTGGTTTTGGTCAGTCTACATGAAATCATCAAATGGGAAAAGGTGTATACTTACACTTCCTATCTTCCTTAAAGGCCCAAAGCGCTTTATGCTACATTCACAACGCAACACAAGTTACCACTTCCAATGGGAAGTCTATGCAAAATGTGTAAATGCACATTTTGGGCTTCCGCTTTCAAAACTCCTGGGTTCGTGTGTAGCTACGCAAGTTTCTACGAATGGTTTTGGGCTCGACGTACAAAACGCACAGCCATTGAACACCCGTTGAAAGTTAAATCAGGTTGAGCTTTGACCAATCAGGGACTCAGATGTGGATATGGGCTAGTATTGGGTAGTGACAGTTAAGTGTGAATACCATATGCTGAATGGGCATTCAGAAACATGGGTTCAGCACGCTCTTGAACGCGCATCACATACCATATGTGAATGTTGCATTCAGCTGAGTTGGGGTGAGTTTTCACTCCTGCTAAAAAACTTCTGAATTCAACCCATCCATTCATCCTTCCTTCCATCCATCCATCCATCCATCTCCAGACCCCGAAAGGGGTCATGGGGTTGCTGGAACCTATCCCTGCCACTGTTGGGTGAAAGCAGGGTACACCCTGAAAAGGTCGCCATCTGTTTCAGGGCCACACACTCATACCAAGGGGCAATTTTGATTCATCACTTAACCTGTAAAGCACATACATGAGGAGCATATGTGAACTCTACACAGAAAGAATCTTACCGGGATTTGAACCAGCACCTTTTGGTTGCGAGGTGAAAGCGCTAACCACTACACCACCGTGCAAAGTAAACTCACAATAGAGAAATCCAAAGAGTTGAAAGAATACACTTTTGTGGAGTGACAGATTTATTTAGAGGGAAATTCAAAGTAGAATTCAAGAAAAAAGACAAAAGCACCAAAAACACATCTTTGAGTTCATCAGTAGAGATGCGTCCCCAAAAGCGCGCCCCCGTCTACTGCCAGTGTAAAGAAATCTTCATTTAAGAAGAAGCAGAAGGTAAATGTGGTTGTCAGAACAGATAGACGGAGGTACAAGCAGACAGAGGGAAATGAAGAGAGGGGTGGCAGAAGTGACGGTATCACTTCGCTGGCCATTTGCATAAACCGGGCTTTGTTTGACGTCGGTGGCTTGCAGCCAAGCTCCGACAGAAGGACGGAAGTTAAACTAAACACAAAAAAAAAGAAAAAGAATGGTCTTCTTCCAGGAAAATTACTCCACCAGAAATAAACAATAATTCTTCAAAAAATAAAAAGGCAACACACTTAAAAAAGCAACATTCTGTTACTTTTTAGACCATCCCCAGAAACAGCATCTTAGAGATCTGTGTTAGTCAACATGAAAGGCAGAGGGAAAAAAAAATAACATTTTCTGATAAAGCCTGGAGCTCTTTCCAGATTTGGAAAATGATCCTGATCATCCAAATGATCCTGGCCAGAGACTGTTTAGCACAAATAAACCAGAGTATTTTCCCACCACAGGAGCTCGCACCATAATGCTTTAATTTAATTGGATATTAATTAAAGTGTAAGGAAAACATTTTTTCAGTGGGGGTCTCGCTCTGCAACCACTGCTTCTTCGCTCCTCCATCATCACTTTTGTCTTTTCACCTTGAGCAGAGTAGGGCTCTCCAGCATGACCTCAATAGTCCAAGTGTTTGCCTCTCTCCCACGATGCACCTGGAGGGCACACGGCCATTTCTGGGCCTGTCAGAGAGGCTGTTAGCGCTTCTCCCATGGGGTGGGGGGGTGGGGTGACGGTGGCGTTGTCCCTCTCTTTCTACCCCCTGTCACACAAACACAGGCTGGGCCACTAATGGCCTCTTCTTCCAGAGCTTTTTAGCCGACTTCTCTTTTTTTTTTATCTTTCAAGTATTCATTTATTCATGTCATCCTTTTTTGTTCTGTTCTTTCCTCTTACATTTACCCCTCACTCTTTCTTACCCCCCCCGCCCTTCTCCTGTCTTTCTTTTTTTTTTGCCCCACCCCTGTCTTTCTGTCTGACCTCGCAGCAGTTGTATGCGGCTCAGCTGGCAGCCATGCAGGTTTCCCCGGGAGCCAAACAGCAGCACGGTGGCAACCTCCCGCCCCAAGCCAACTTGGGCACACACTCCCCACCCACCAGCACACACCCACAAAGCGACAAGAGCCGCAGCTCTCCCCCTCCAAACAAGACAAAGGTGAGGATGAGAGTCTGCATCCGCTCCCGTTTCCGTGCATGTTCCTGTGCTCTCCTTCATCCGTTATCCATTACATTTAAAATTCTTTTGTGGACAGCCCCAAAACCTTAAAAACTTTACTCTAAATGTTTTTGTAATTTTGTTGTGCTTTGACTTTTATTCATTTTCAAAAACCATAACGGAGTATTAGGGCCACAACAAAAATGAATACATTTACAGGAAAAAGTCAATAGTTTACAAAATTACATTTGTGAACTTATGAATTGAAAAAGTCAATATTTTGCAAGAATTAAGTCACAAAATTTTAAGAAAAAAGTCAACATTTTAAGAGATAAAATTGTTGAAACTGTGATTTTAAAAAGTCAAAAGAAAGTTGTAAAAGTATGAGAAAAAAGTCAAAAATGTAAGAGAATAAAGTTGTAAAATTATGAGAAAAACTGTAAGATTTTATGATAATGAAGTTGTAAAAAAAGTGAATAAGAATGTAGTACTTTTGCCAGAATAAAGTTAAAGTTTCATAAGTTCTAAAATGAGAATTTACAAGATTAAAGTAATACAGTTATGAAGCAAAAGTGTGTAAAATAAAAACAACTACAAGAAAGGAACCAATATTGTGTTTCAGTTAGAGCACATAGACTATTATTATAATTTTGACTTTTGTCTCATAATTTTACCAGTCCATTCTTGTAAAATTAAAATTTTTTCTCACAACTTTACAAGTTTCTTCTCGTATAGTAATTTATTTGGATTCTTTTGTGGTGGCTCTATTATTCTGATGTCCAAAAACATTCTGTAATGGTCCAAGTTTATTTACATCCTCTAAAGTTTCTCATGATCCTTTTTGATCTCATCTTAGACAACTATAGAGAGGAGCTCCTCTAAAAAAGTTCTCTACTGTCTGCTGAAACCGAACGCACCAGCTTTTCTTGTAAGTTTGCTGTTGATTTGAGGATGCGATGGTGGCTCTGTGCTTTTCTCGGCTGGCTGCCCGAAAGGAATGATCAGGAGAAGTCCATCCAGGTGGAATTCTATGAATATCTACCTGCACACCTCCCCCTCATCCTTACAGACACGCTAAACCAGTGATGCTCGCAGGTCCATCAACAACGAATTGATCCTTGCAGAGATCCTCCACACAGACATCTGGGGTCAGACCACCAAAATCCCACTTTGGGAATCCCACCTTTTCTACTTCAGTATTCTTTAACAGTTTTTTGTTTTTGGTTAAAAACATTTTCTTGTCCTCATATGTTAGATTTGTTTTTTTTTTTATTGATTGCAGCTTCCTTTTGGACCCACAATGCGCACACAAACCTTCATGCTAGGCGCTTGTTAGGATTGACTTTCGGAGTTGTGGAGGTTATCCCTCCCTACATCTCCATCACACTCGCTGCCATACACCCCACTGCTCCACACTTCATATTACCATATATATGGAGTGGGGTTGAAAGGCAGGTGTCGCGCCCTGTGGAGGAGAAGGAGGAGAAGAGAGAGTTGTAATGATTTCCGCAGTCCGGCCGGAGTGACCGACTGGGGAACACACCAACTCCGACTGTTCCGGCACAGCCGAACGGGCAGATTGACTGCAGAGCTGTACACAAACACGATAAGTGCTCTGCAGCTTTTTCCCTTTCAGACTGACCACTGAAGCTCCTTCACTCACTCCTGCCAACACTCTCCCATCCCCTCCCCGGCTCTCCTTGGCCAAATGCCATGTATATTGTAGAAATGCGCTCCCCATGTGGGCCCTACCTCGGGTCTCCAGTCATTTGGAGAGCCAGTGGCTGGCTTTGCTCACAGCTGTTTGGACTCAGGCGCGCACCGCTTAAGTGCTTTACCCTCGGGTGAGACAAGGACGCACATGCAGACTTAGAAACGCGCACACACGGGCAGGTGTGGAGCTTGACAGCAGCAGACTCAATTCACTGCAGATTGTCTGATCGGAAGCAGATGCAGACGTGCATGTATCTCAAAACTAAAGACTTTAAAGGAACTCCCTTTTGAATTTAGAGGGTCTAACAGATGCATGCAAACCCTAGAGTACAGAATATTTTGATATTTCATCGATTACTTAATAGATTTATTTATGCCTACAAGCAAAGCAAGCTATTTTAATCATCACCAAGTTTATTGATAAAGCGCTTTAATACAATTAAAATTGAACGAAGCGCTGCACATTTAAAAAACTAAACAATAATAAAACAGACTGAATAAATTAGTGAATAAAAAATTAAAAGCAAAAATAAAAGCATGGAGGTAAGAACATAATAAAAAACCACCGAGGGTAAACACAGAAAACGACAATAAAAATTTGAAATGTAAAATAACAGCAATGTCTCATGTGTAACTAAAAGCTTGGCTATAAACATGAGTCTTGAGTCGAGTTTGGAGAAATGGACAGCGAAAGACTTTTGTCTGATCTTTAGCAGCAAAGCGTTCCGCAGCTTCGGAGCTCAGACAGAAAAGGCTGGTTCCCCCTGCATTTCCTTTCAGACCTCGGTACCTCAGGAAAGGAGAAGCTGATAGAGAAGGATGACCTGAGACACCAGGCTGGAGTGTAGGGAGAGAGAACCTCAGCAATGTAAGGCAGGGCGAGACCACTCAAAGATTTAAAAACAAGCAAGAGAATCTTAACGTGAACTCTAAAATGAACAGAACTGGGGTGAAATGGTCCCTCCTTCGCGCTCCGACCAGGACACGAGTATCATTAAGCATAATCACTAAAAAGCAATTTGTAGATATTAATGTCTCCTTGTGCATAAAAGTGGTATGTAATTAATCTAAATCATTTCCTAACGACACAACTACTACTTTATTAATCGTTCCAAATGCTAAAGACGCAGCAGTTTGCTGTGATAGAAAGTATATTCCATTTTTTAATCATTTTATCAACTCTGTGAGGCAAATTTAGGAAATCCACAAAATGTATTTTAACATGCTCGTTTTCAATTTAAAAAGAAAGGACATTATAAATGTAACCCCCCCTCAATGCCATAGTTTTGCTTTTCTTTTTGTTTTATTTTGAAGTGCTTTTCATCTTAATTCAACCAGTTTTTGAAGTACCCAAAGTTCAGCCCAAAAGGAGGCTGGGTAAAAAGAAAACGGAGATCTCAGAAAGCAGAGCCGAGGTGTCAGGAAAACAATCCACGGCTGTGGTGTCAGAACACTGTACATGTGTGGATCTGAGGTTTTCTGCCAGTTGTCACAACATTTCCAATTTATTGTATGACTAAAGTTGTTCATTTCATACATTAGGAAAGGATTAAACAAACAAAATGTAATGTCTCACGTCTTGTATCTAATCATTATGATAGAAATCAATTCAGAAAAACAACAAGCCATGAATTAATTTAGGTGACATAAATATAAGCAGGAACAATCAACCAGGATTTTATAAAAATATTAAACTGAATAAGTGAGTTGAGCAAAATATCAGAGTTCTTGCTGTTTTCTATCATGTTCCCTCGTTTATTCTGGGTGTTTATCAGATTATAGGTGAAATCAGGAAAGTAGTTGTAATAAAAGTAACAAATATTATTTTTAAGTTTACACACAGTGAGATAGACATGAACATTTTCACACTTGTTTAAACTCTAGGTTCAAAGTTCATGGAAAAATAAGAAATAAATATGGTATTACAGAATGAAAATAAAGATCTGACAGCGATCGAAGATTTATGTACATTTGGCAAACTGAACGCATTCTGTACGGGAGACTTGACTGACATGGTCAAAAGCCAATGAAGTAATGCTGAATTACTGTAAAAAAAAAAATAGAAAGTATGCAAAAAGAAATCCGCAAAACAGCGAGACAATGAAATGTGAATTGCAATATAGCAAAGGAATGCTGTATTGTCTAAATTCATGTCAAGAAAAAACTGATTTTTCACTTTTGACTGAAGAAAAATGAGCAGAGAATGATAAATGGCTGGTCAAGGGTCGCAGAAGGAGTTCACTTTTAGAGAAAAAAAGCACACATGGAAGACCTAACAGGGATTAACAGTGGTGGCATTCACATTTGTCCTTTTAATTGAACCGTCAGCTCGCATAGCGAGATGCAGAACGCGGACGTCTCCTGCACATGTCGACATCCGCAGAAGTGAAATGTAGCCCACATTCACACAGCTCACACATTCATCGCTCCCCTTCTGTTTCCTCTCCATCTCTCCTTGTCCCTCTGGCTGTCGTTGTCACTCTGCATGTTCTCTGTCTCAAAGCTGGAGACTGTTTCATCAGCCAAGAGAGACACAAAGGCAATTGTATTAATTCAAGATTCCGAGCCTTTCAGAGGCTTTGGAGTCCTCACACACACGAGATTTCATGAGATTTAGAGCTTGTTGAACAATGTCTCAAAGTGACACACACATTTAAACAAGTCAGTCCAAGCATCTCGGCTCCACTGTCTAAACTAATTCCTCCACACTGGCATCATTCAGATTGGCCACCTTCCCACCGCAGGATTTGGCTTGAAGAGGAAACTCCCCCAACCGCTCCACAAGAGGCATTATCTATTTGTAATAAATATTCAAATGCACTCACAGCCAAAGCCCACCAAAATATGGGTCAGGATTGAGAAGATCCTGCTCCCGTTTTCCTCCTTTCTCTCCTCTTCTTCTCTGGCCCATTGTCTTGCTGAAGGCATCTTTGGGGGTCCTCCGTCTATTTAGAAAGACCCCCCTAATGAAGGACAATCCGGTTAGCCCTTGTTGAACGCGCTTGCGGACGGGCACGCACACATGCAGGGGCTTAATTGGAAGAGCTTAATTGAGTTGTGAGGGGCTCATAAGGCTTAGTGCGACTCAAGGACCGGGAATCAGTGAAAGTCTGCCTTAATGAGTGAATATAACACACACAATACTCTTCTTTTTGTTGAATCCCACTGTATGGTTTTTTTTAACACTGGCTAAGCAGCAATTAGACTAATGACCACAAAAATAAAGATAAATAATGTCTCTATCTGCTTCACTTTTACTGCAACAGAGTCACATCTGCTTTATTTAAACCTTTTTTAATCCCGACTGTTTTAAAATTATTAATCTATTATTCTGAGCCCCAATTGTTTTTTGTTTTTTTTGTCTCTGTGAAGTTGTCCCTCGTCGCATCTGGCTTTTAATTGCAGAGTTTTAATTACACTGAGTGGTTTGTGAGCATCTGCTCCCCCTGTGATCTAATTATCCCTTCCTGTCATGTGACCCTCTTAGGTTTCTCCTGATTGGATTAGGTCATCAGCAGGGGTGATGTTGCCATGACAGTTAACATGATAACGTGTGCGGTGGTCCACAAGCGGATTTACTTAAAGGCCGTTGTGCTGAAGTTATCACTGTGTTTAATATAATTGAATCTGCCAAAACTGTTGGTGTCAACAGTGTGGAGTGAGAAGATAAAGTTGCGTGTTTTACGATGACTGGAAGTGCGTTCAAGGCAGAAAGCGGCGCTTTTGAGTGCAAACGGCACCAGATGTGATTATTTGTGGGTTTTAAGAAAGAGTCCTTTTCCTTCCCCTTCTGTTGGTTGAGGAGCAGCTTCGCACTACATGTTTGCTGGACTCTGCATGTGAGTTTTGCACTTGCATGTGCATGAGTTGTCCTTTTGAAAAAGGCGACAGGAAGTCAGCTATTTTGCATGTGAATGTCAGTGGTTTGCACCAACACGTACTCATTTGAATTTGTTTGTGCTGAGCTGTGTGAAGACAGGCAGTGGCATGCACCCTGTCACCTTGTCATCCCATCAGGCCTGCCTCAGATTGCCTTGCATGGGGTTTCCCCCGCTCAATTAGTTCCAATTTGGTAAGGAATGAGGCGTCCCTCTTTGCCCGCCTCCCACCTTCAAATTCTTGCGGTGGTCACAGCCAGCGAAACTGTGCTGTTTTGGTTTTTGCAGGAGAGTGAGGGTGCACAGCCACTGAACCTGTCGGCCAAGCCTAAGGCAACCGAGAGCAAGTCACCCAACTCCCCCCCAACTTCCCCACAGGTCCCTGCTGCTGCTGCTGCTGCCACCAAGCTGGGCCCCATCAGCTCCATGAAGCACAGCACCCCCTCAAGCATCGGAGGACCGCCAAGCAGAGTCAGCTCCATAGGTAAGAGGATGTAGACATCCCACTGAGAAAAAAAAAAATATTACAAATATTTGATGGTCTTTAAATAAGCTAATAATGAAACAGTTGGAGGACAGATTGACCCTATAACAGAGCTTCAGCTGCACTCTTTTGACTTTTGTAACTCTTCAACCATTTACGCAATTAACGTAATCATCAACGAAACGCAATTGACTTAATTCCAGCAGATTTGGAAGCGGAGAAGAGCAGCTTTCCACTGATGTGCAACACTTTACAGTAGTAATGCATCGCTTATCAATGCAAGCGACTCTGAGCACAAGTTCTAAATTTAATTTATACTCATATTTACTTGCTTGAGTCTTAAAAAACACTACCATAGAATGTGACCAATATGAAATGAATGGAAAATGAAATACTTAGACTACCTTTGGGGATAATTAGCTAGACTACAACCTAAAAAACGTTCAGAAAAAACTGCTCTTGAAACAAATGAAAAACAACAAGGGACAGCTGTTTAATATGTGAAAAAGTATTAGTCTTTATCTCCATAAATGAACGTTTCAAAATAATTGGTTTGTGCAAAAGTTTGGACACCCTGCAGAATTTATAGTTTGCACCCCCGCATTTGGAAAAGCTAAGACCTGACAGTGTCATGGATTGTTCACAATCCTTGTTTGCAAAGACCAGGTGATTTCAATCTCAAAGATTTGAAATAGTCTGACTCATCTGATCTT
>BSAI01000191.1:193354-255573 GCA_036245035.1 Adrianichthys oophorus | reverse complement strand
TTTTTTGTTGGCAAAAATGGATTACAGTGTTCAAAGTTTGTGTGTGATCCGCCATCAAATTATTCGTGTGTGTGAGATAGTAGACATTTCAGAGTTCCCTGTGCCATCTGTTACCGCTGAGACTCGGTCGCTCACAAGCTCCATCCACGTTCATGGTCAAAAATATCAGGCTTCCTGCTACAGGTGGATTGTGGATCAATGAGACTTTTAGAAGTGCTTCCTTTGATTTGGAAAGAGTTTGTGTTTCTGGATGTGGACTAATCGGCTTTTTACTTATTTAAAATCAGGGCAGGGTAGAAGTTTTCAAACGAGGATTAAGCTTTGGAAATGTTTACGGTCACTTTTTCAAATGTCACAACATCTGTCAGATATTTGACAAGTTTGTAAAACATGTACTGACATATGCAGCACAACAGAGGTGTAAAGATTAAAAAACCCCTGCTTTTTATTCTATTTTTAAAATAAATATCAAAATAAAATAAAATCACGAAATGTGATGGTTAAAAAAAGATAAAGGCTAAAGCTAGCAAAAGTTTACAAAATAAAACCCAGTGAAGGCTGCAAAAGAAAAGTTCAGTACGAAAGTAAATTCAAAAAGTAAAATCTCTTCTCTTTGGAAGCCAAAAGAACAACACTAAAACTCATAGCTAAGCACAATTTAAAGTGCTTTAAAAAAATAGAGATTAAAAGCACAGAAAAGCAAATACAATAAAAAACAGTAAAATCATGACTTTTAGAAAGAACAACTTTAAAATAGGAATTAAAGAGAAGAGTGCAGATGACAGACTTTCAGTTGCTGAACACTTATACAAAAAATAAAATGTTTACAGTCCAGACATTGTCAGAGTCAAAGAAAAAATGACCATTATTGATAAAAGTAAATTGTTTATAAAGTCACCTTAAGGTCACAGAAAATAACAAACGTTTAGCCCTGATGTAAAAGCTGTTAAGCAAAAAGAAAAACATTGTTCCTGTTCTGTCCTCATAATATTTAAACAAAATGCTGCAAGAATTCCTTTTAGAATTCTAGTTTAGCTATAAGGCAAAGAACGATATGCTAAAGTTATCTCTAAGACGAGTGTAGAGGGGCTCAAACCAGGTTTTCTGATGTCATTTAAAACAAAAAACAAATAATTCAAAGACGAATTACAACTCTAATAGAAAACTATAGGTATAAAAATCCAATAATATTGAAGTCTGACGTCAAGACAAATTGACAGTTTCTTACATCTCAGAGCATTGTAAAGGAAAATGTCCAAGTTCTTATGGAGGACTTTCCAGGTACTGATTTTTGGGGGTTTCCCCCCATGTCACAGGAAGTCATCTATAAGGTCAGCAAGGTTTTCCAGCAAGACATGCCTTTTATTGCAACATAACATAGCTCCTGGCAATTATTGGGGAGACCATATTTCCTAAAGATAAACCTTAGAGCTGGCATGTCCAAAGTCTGGCCTGCATTCAAATTTCTACCAGCCAGCGGGCTCCTGTCAAAAAAATCAATAAGTGACCCCCAGCACTCTCTAAAGGTGCATGGTCTCAATCGCAGTACATCAAAAATAAATTAATGAATATATAAACCAGTCAAATTCAGTCATCAAATAGCAAACACTCTGCTTTAGTAACGGCTTTTGTGGCAATAGCGGTTTGTACTTTTTTAAATGCATTGCTGCATTTTATTAAGCATAAAGAATACTCTTTTTTTTTTAAATTCCTTTGAACATCTCCTAAAAAACAACACATTTTAAACCAAGGGTTTCATAGACTACATTTATTTGTGTTAACTAAAAACTCATGGCTATAAAAAAATAAATTCTGATGACAATTAAAAAATATAAAGAATTATTCTTTTTTGATTCATATTTATAGTAGTGTGTCTTGAGTAATTTAGCAAAAAAGATTCAACAAACTACCAATGAATGCGGATGCGATCCGATCTGGAATTTGAACCTGGGGTCTTTTGATAATAGAAAATACAAGGCAAAGGACTGACCACATTTGCCATGAGGACAGAAGTGTTTGTCACTTAATAACAGCTACCCACAAAATGCTGAGTGAAGGGCTCGCTCAGGTTGTCACGAAAAGATCCATGAATTTGTCATACTTTTAAACCGGAATCATTTGTTTCTGTTGTAACAGCATGTTGGTTGTACATTTGAGCGCTTAAATATGTACCCTCCAACAGTAGCCGGGACGGGTTCAAGAAACCTCAGAAAGGGACGAAACGGGTATAGAAAATGGATGGATGGTTATCATAAGGGTTGAAAAGAATGCAGGCTGATTGGTTGGCCCTCACACATTTTCACCTCACCAAACGTGTTCCACTTTGGAAAAAGCAAGAGCAAGAGCCTGGTAAAGCTGGGAAAACATGGAGTTTAGCGGCACCAGAGCTGGCGTGTCCAAAGTCCGGCGGTCATCTGACATACGTTATAACCCAAGACCACAACTACCATTGCACTTTATCTCCGGTTCTGTCATAAATTGTTGCGGAGTTCCACCAAAACGCTGTGGTTAAAATTAATCCCCTTTAATCTGGATTGCGGCATTGATGTCAGTTAAGTGACAGAAATGTGTACACAGGAACCCTGCCAGTCTGGAGATAACAAAAAAGACTGATGTTATTTGCACTTGCACTTCTTGGCACCATACCACCACCACCACCCCCCATCTTGTTTTTGGCTCCGCTCATATCCAGATTTTTGGGTTATAACTTCTGAAAGAGTTCACGGCTCTGTCATTGCCAATCTGATGCTGGTAATCTGGCCTGAGATGGCATTAGCGGTAGGGATTAGCGCAGATAAAGGCCTCATAAACCAGCAGAGGCTCTTTATTAAGAACAACCTGTCTGTTAGAGCGAGCAGAAAACGCTGCACACATTCCCACACGCTCTCAGACGCTCTCAGAAGCAGACGCTTCATCTACCACTGCTTTAGAAAATAAAGGGCTTTGAGGAGAACATGTAGCTTTACAAGTTTGATGGCTTCCCTGTAGAGTTGTTCAAGTCTTAAAGGTGGGGGTGTGCATCTAGAGCAGGTGGAGAACGTGTAGATGAAGCGCATGTAGCCAGAGGCGCAGTGACTCACACGTACTGTTTCACCTCCAAGTGGCCAGTAAATGCTGTGTATGAATCTGCGAGAAACAAACACACGCTACGTGTGTTTATGTGTATGCTAATGTCTTTACTTCATGGGTCAGATGATTTCAATTGAGTGAAAGCCTCCTGCTATCTTGTCGAAAGTAAACAGACTCACATAGAGCTCCCTTACATTTCTTTTACATTCAGTTGAATGTGCTTGTAGATGTGTAGAAGCTTTGCTTGGACTGACAAACTTGTTTTTCGTGTCTTTCTTTGTCCAAGCAGATTTGTTATCGTCGCTGTCCTCAACGGCATACATGAACGACCACGAAGCGGTGACCAAGGCCTTTGCCGAGGCTCGGCAGATAAAGGAGCAGCTGAAAAGAGAGCAGCAGGTCCTTGACGCCAAGGTGGCAGCAGTCAGCAACCTCGGCCTCAACAATGGCCGCTCAGACAAGGTAGGTCCAGAAACATCACTTCACTAAGTGGAAACACTTCCTGTTTGAAAACAAAAGTAATGACAACCAGGTCAGTTCAACAAGTACCCTCTTGGTGGCGTGTAACACAAGCAAGTTATGTCTCCCACAAGGTCTTTACAGATTTATGAAAGACTTATAATGTTTTTGTATCATCACTTCAAATCCATGAATTCATATTCATATCAAACTCTGAATGATGTAAGAATGAAGCTTTCAATAAATGTTCACAAACCACAGTGCACTTTTTAAATTTCGTTATTCCAGTAACAATGACAAATGAAGTGTCTATCTAAAGTTATGAAACCACTAAATGTAATTCTGTACAAACATAGAAAAGCTGTTCCAATAATATGTATTATTCAAGCTAAAATCAGTACTGGGGTCAGGTTTAAAGTATACTCGGCAAACTATGCAGTTTGTTTCACAAACCTTTTACAACCATATCAGAAATGTTTTGTGCCATTTGTCCTTAAATTAGCATGTTTGCATCGCTATGCTCTTATGCTAATCAGCTAATGAGCAAGTTGATTAAAATATCTTTACGTCCAGTACAGGCCAGCTAACAGAGTCAAAGAGACAAAAAAAAACCATTTAAAACACATTTACTCCAAATGCTCCTTAAGGCCTTCTTTAACCCTTTAATACAGAAGGTGTTGCTGGTGACACAGAAATAACATGCGTTTCAGACATCTGTAACTCTTTAACCATTTACGCAATGTATGAAATACCAGTGGATTCTGAAGGGGAGAAAAGCAGCTTTGTGTTGATGCACAACACTTAACAACAGCAAGGTGCTTACTTAATCAACAAAAACTGACTGAGTCTGATGTGTCTGATTCAATGAATAAATGAAACAGAATCCATTGGAATTACGTTATTTGTGTAAACGGTTCAAAAGTTGTTAGAATTCAAAGAACGTCAAGACTGGATCTTAAGCTCTGGTGTCAAAAGGCTTAACAGTTTTCTTTTTTTCAGAATCTGCCCAATTCAATACAAAATTGTCTAACTTTAATTATGGAAATTAACATTTTTACATGTTAACTCATAAATCTGGCGCGGGACTCATTATAAACTCTGTCTTTCATGTCAAACATTTGGGGGGCAAATATTACCAGATTGTGTGTTTGTTCTAACAAATCAGGCGTCTTCTAAAATCCTCTTGTATACCAGTGACATTACAGTCAGAACAAGTTTATTCAAGAAAACTAATAAATGCTCTAAAAAAAGCACAACAATTGTGAACACAGTCAAAATTGTCCAAAGAATTTCATTATTACATTAAAAAAATAAACAAATGCTTTGAAATTGAAAATTAAATTTATTGCTGTTTTTATGTAAATGACTTTATCATTTCAGATTTTTCCTGTAACCTGTGTACATGTTTCATATCACATAATCACATAAAACAAAGTATGAATTAATGGTTGATTACCATATTTAACAATTAACATATTTAACAATGTTTCAAATGCCATATATATAAAATATTTCATGTTTTATTTGTGATTTAATGCTTTGGATTTTATTTTTTCAAAAGCAGTAGATTACTCCCAATTTTTTGTAGCATTGTAGCATTTTTTGTAAATATGTTAATCTTTTTTTTTTTATTTTTCTGGTAATTCAGTACCTTTCAATCCAGAAACACGTGAATTACAAACAAACAATCTCCTCCACTAAATGTTGCAAAGTAAAACCCTAAATCTGAACAACTCTCTAGTCATCCCGAGCTGTGCGATCTCAATTTCCGGCGTGTAATATTTGTCTTGCCGTATGCCATCCCTGCCGCACCACGTAGGAGGTAAATCGACGCACAATGCCCATGCTGAAAATGTGTTGAGCAAAAACAGGAGCAGATAAGGTGAAACCGGAGGCATCTCGGAGGTAATGAGTGTGTCTATAAGGCGCGCTGCGAGCGTGTGTGCGTGCGTGCATGTGCGAGGGCAGAGTAGAGCGACAAGGAGACGGTAATGTGAAATGACGGCGCCGGCTCCTCGGCAGCGTGGCTAAATTGTGGTTATTTGTTAAACACATTTAGAGTCAGCTGTAGCCTCACACACATAAAACATACATTTATCTAAATATATACCTAAAAAACTCTCATATTGCACGGAGGCTCAGCGTTGACATTCAACAGCTCTATCTGTGTCTTTCTTTCTCTTTCTGCTTAAATGTGACACACTTCAAACACCGCAGCTCACACCGCAACATTAAACACAGTAACACATGTTTCAATAGAGTTCACATGTACGGCATCAGTAACATTTTATCTATACGGAGCACACAGCAGTTGGTTTGACACCTATGAAAATCCTAGAAAAACTGACATTTATGAACACTTAAAACAAATCTGAAATATTTCTGAAAGTGTTTGGGACAAAAAAAAACTTTAAAAAAACATAATTTGTAGGGTTTTTTTTTTTTATGGATTTGGAGATCGTGCGATTAATTTTTAGATTCCTGTCGACGCAGGACAAAAACCATCTCGCCTGTCGTCTTCCAAAGCGCTCTCCCTCCCGTTCCAGCGGCCCTTTGGCTTTGTATGGGGCTCCCGGCGTAGGGATGCAACGGCGTCATCCCTGACACACTCAGAGGATTAGTTTTGTCACTACTTTGTGTCTTGGCTCCGGTGTCAGCCATTCAATCCACTTTTCTCATGTACTGCAGCGGGGCTTAATGTCAGACCAGGCTGTCATCCACTCTGTCTCCATGTTCACAGGCAAAGCCATTTGCACCAGCATATCTAATCTGAAAATCTAAAACTCTGGGGGACATTTTGTCCTTTTTTTCGGTAAATGAGGGATTTATTTTGACTGATTTACATACAAGAAAAACCAAATTCATTAAAGGTTATTATGCAGTTATCAAAACACTGCAAATCGAACATAAAATACTTTTTAAATGGTTTGAACAGAAGACAATTAGAGCAGCATTTGTGGCTTTTATTCACCGTCCTTCCTGTCTGTTTATTCCACTCTGGGGGGGAAATTATCTCTAACAATTAAAGTCCATTGAGCTTAAAACAGGAGAAAAAGCCTTTCATTATCATTCTGCCCTTCCCCTATCCAGCCAGACAGCAAGCAGGGGTCACGTCTAAATGGAGAGGGACACTTTTTTGGAAGCATCGTTTGAGAAGACCACAGTGTTTGGGTTGCGCTCTTAATCGTGTAATTAAACTGTAAAAAAAATAGTAAAAAACCATGCCGGCGCTGGAGCTGCATGCCACTTGTGTGTGCAAGGGGAGAGCATGCCCGCTGCTTGCATTACGCATGTAAATGCTTGCTAAATCAGCTTTTTATTGGTTGTAATAAATACCCAGGGGGCCGTGCTGCGTGGCCTCGCTCTTGTCCATGCTGCGCTAATGCGTCGACCCTCAGGGCCTCTGCAAGAGAGAGGCGAGCTGCCGCACTCCGCTCTCGCAGGTGGCTGCCAGGAGTCGCCACACAAACACGCATTTAATGTGCTGTATACTCACAGCGGTAAACATCCAAACCCGACTAAAATGCATCTGTATATTTGCATGTAGCCAACACACTTCTGCAACTGTATGTCAACAACAACAACAACAAAAAACATATATAATTTTTTTTCTCAAACTGATTTTTTTCCTGAACATTAAAAGCCCCCAAAAAAGTTTTGATTGGTGGTTTTTGGTTCATTCACTTGTTTTCTCTGCGTGTGACTCAGCCCCTGACCCACTGCAACTGTGAACTGTTTGTGCTGTTTAGGACAAAGCTGCCTTGGAGAGCTTGAGTCAGCAGCTGAAGCAGCAGGCCGAGGACAAGTTCAGCCATGCCATGCTTGATTTCACCATGAGCGGCGACTCTGATGGTAAGCAGGACAAACAGCTTCTAGAAGAAGTCCAACATTAGTCATTTTAGGGGTGTATCGATTAATCAACTTAATTCATGAATTGGTTTATATTCCTACGATCAAACCAGATCCATCTGTCTGAGGTTAGTTGTTAATCGATTTGATCTAAACCATTAAAAAAATCACTTCTAATTGAAATAAACTGATTACATTATAAATTATATTAATATTGGAAAATACCATTTGGATTGAGACTCAGTAAGTTTACTTTACAATAACTAAAAATGACTACAACTTCACCTGCACTGTTCAGTTTCCAGGTATTTATCTCTGAGTCACACTGGTTGGATTTTTTGCTAAAGATGACCTAGATCAGTTGTAGCTCAGTGAATTGGATCCTTCAAATATCGACTATGAATCGGATTGTCAACCACAAACTTTGATATGAGTCAAATCATCGTTAAAGTGAATCGTAAGTCATTTGTTAGAGTGAGTGCGCTCTCTCTTCCTCGCAGGCTCCCCCAGCGTGTCGGACTCCAGGATATTCCGCGAGTCTCGGGGTCGGAGCAACAACGAGCCACACATCAAACGGCCAATGAACGCCTTCATGGTCTGGGCCAAGGATGAGAGGCGGAAGATTCTACAGGCCTTCCCAGACATGCACAACTCCAACATCAGCAAGATCTTGGGTAAAATCTAAAAAAAAACGCTGCTTTCCATTTTTACGCATGCAGATTTTTCTCAGCGAGCTTTAAAGAACGCCTGAGAAAGAGTGGAGCCTCGACAAATGATGATATAATTCATTATGCATTAAACAAGCAGCGCGAGGCCGCCTGACATTTCCCCCAGACCGCCGGGACGGGCCCTGACATTTTAAAGAGCTCCTAAGTGTTTTATAACAGAGGGAAATCTGGTTTTAATAAGCCTCCTATCACCCTCTCTCGATTGCTAACAGATCGCAGGGAGAGGAACAGCGGAGAGAGAAAACAGCTGACAGCTTTTCCCTATTAAACATACAGTAGTCAAGTGCAAATTCAGACCAGATATGAAGCGGTAGACGAGCGCAAGATTCCACCCACGCAGACACATGCACATAGAGGGGGCAGCTATAACTGATCTGTGCGTGTATTGAGCTGACAGATGACAGAAGGTTAAGTGAAGACCTCATTAGTTAAGATGAGTACCTGTCGTCCCAGCGGTGCTCCTCATTAACCCCCTTTCACTCTCTTTTGGATTCTCTTTCCCACTTTGCTCGTGTCGTTTATGCGTTGTATGGAACAGCCCTTTTAGCATTTATTTACTATCTCTGATATTTACAAGTACTTTCCAGATGTAAAGTCAAGAGTCTCCCTGATAAAAATATTAGGTACATTCTAATTAACCAGAAAAGAAAATTCTAATAACCACAAATTGATATTTAGTTTTCTTGGGAAGATGTATTTTTTATCTTTTACAGCTAAAACATGTATTAATACACTACTTAAACAAACGTTTTTACTAGCTAACCAGTCACAGTTTGATTTAGTTCAAGAAAAATTAGGTTTATGTCAGTGGCATTGAATAAATCCCCTACAAGTTTCAAAGGTAGTTTTGCTATTTTCCGCACTGTTTGGCACATCAAATTATAAAGTGCATCATCAATGAAAGGTGCATTAAGCGAGAAAAGAGAGTCGGGGATAAGTCTGTCGGTCAGTCAGGCTTTGTTAACTGCTTTCACAGTAACTTGAACTTGTTTGTAACACGCTACATGTTAGCCATGTTAGTCTATTCTACCTGTAAAATATAGCTCTGTTTGCGACATGCAAAAAAAGACTGATTCTGTTCAAATAAACATCACTGTGACTAAGCTAACTCCCAATCTTGTTAGCAACTCATAAAAAACAGTATGATCCCTCTACACGTTAGCTACATTAGCATAGATACAATAACACTCAACCTTGTCAGTAACACAAACAGTCCAATATTGCTACACTAACACACTAACATGGGCTAGTGTATTTCACAATAACACCCACCGCAACAAAAGAAACAGACTGAAACAGTTAAACAAACGCTACTGTGACTACGCTAACTCCCAACCATGTTTGCAACACGTTAAAGAAACACAGTATGACACAGTAGTATTTATATTTACACAATATTTACACAGAAGTATTTATACAAGAACAACCAACTTATTTGTTAGTAACACTTTGTTAGTAAAAATTAAAAAAATAAAATAAAAAACACAATCCATGTCACAACATGTTAGCTGTGTTGGCATATTTTTATATAATAACACACAACCTTGTTTAGATTTCTTAAAAAAAATATATATATATATATATATATATTTATTTATTTATATATATATATATATATTTTTTTTTTTTTTTTTTGACAGATTGATCCACCTCTAAAAAATGACTTCACCATCAGAAGTACTACCAGAATTCAATCATTCATAATTAAGGCGCTCAGGATTAAAAGACGCAGAATTTTAGTTGTTTTTAAGAAAATTAAGACTACAATGAAAATTGTGTTTCCTGTGTTTTTTAACATGTTTTCTTACATTATTCTGATGGTAGAGGACATACATAAAGAAATGTTATTTTAAAATTGCATTTCTGAATATTTCTTCATTCAAATCATTGTGAATCAAGGACAGACAAAAAATGGTGCTTGAAAAAGATTGTATGGGTGACGTAGAAAATACGATAGTGGGCTGCACGGTGGTGCAGTGGTTAGCGCTCCTGCCTCACAGCAAGAAGGTTCCCGGTTCAAGTCCTGGCTGGGGGACCTTTCTGTGTGGAGTTTGCATGTTCTCCCCGTGCATGCGTGGGTTTTCTCCGGGTACTCCGGCTTCCTCCCACCGTCCAAAAACATGCTTCACAGGTTAATAGGTTACTCTAAATTGTCCGTAGGTGTGAATGTGAGTGTGTATGGGTGTGTGATTGTGGCCCCTGCGACAGACTGGCGACCAGTCCAGGGGTGTACCCTGCCTTCGCCCATGAGTAGCCGGGTTAGGCTCCGGCAGCCCCGTGACCCCGAAGGGGATAAAGCGGATTGGAAAATTAATGAATGAATGAAAATACGATAGCTGGGCTACAAGTTCACTGCTTCACTCATTTCTGATGCATCCACTTGCAGACAAATAGATCCATGTACACCTTTTTTTTTCCTGATCTTAGCTGGAATCTGGATCCGAACTGTACGGCTAGATAGCTTCAATATTTTTTTGCACCACAAATGTTAGGTTGGTGGTTGGAGGGGCTGTAAGGAGAGCATGTAAACAGAGAGCTCTCAGTTATGGGTGACGGGAAGGGTGGCGTGGTTGCACTGTGCCAACAGTCCTGCCCACAACTCAGTAGTGAATTCCTAAGGAAGTCCTGTTGCTCTGCAGAAACTATGTCCTAGAAAATGACACAGGTTTTTTGATTTTGTCTAAAAACTGTATAATCAGAATTTAAAGACCACTGGGCACACTTTTACAATAGATCAAAAGATGATTGGAGTGGGACTTTAAAATATTTGTTCTTTTAGCATATTTACAGGTGCTTTATGAGAACAAACGACTTTTATCACAATTGTGTCTCTTTTTTGGAGGGGTAATCACTGATGTGTTTGTCTGTGCGCTCAGGTTCCCGCTGGAAAGCCATGACTAATCTGGAGAAGCAGCCTTACTATGAAGAGCAGGCTCGTCTCAGCAAGCAGCACCTGGAAAAATACCCGGACTACAAGTACAAGCCGCGGCCCAAGCGCACCTGCCTGGTGGACGGCAAAAAGCTGCGCATCGGCGAGTATAAGGCCATCATGAGGTCCCGCCGACAGGAAATGAGGCAATACTTCAGCGTAGGGTGAGGGTGCTGTCCGGGACAGTTCATGTGGTTTAAGTCAGGGCGTGTGATAGTGTGTTGGATCTTTACACTTAATACATTTAAAAACTATTAGCTAAAATAGATGTCTTACCCAACATTTCTTTGTTACTGTCACACAACGATAGTCCTGTGGATTTAGTTCAAATGGGTGTAGACTGCTAATGGTTTCCACACTCATTACTGGTTTGGTTTGCTTCCACATGGTGCTCTCAGAAGTGACTGAAGTGGACCAAACTGCCTGATACAATCACAGCTCCAAATTCTGTTCACGTAAGGCCTGTCCCAAACAGGAAAAAGCTGGACAACAAGACAACTGAAAAGGCTCGACAACTGACAACTTTTTTAGTTTGTTGTAACCATTGACTGAATATAAAGAGTGACCCCTCCTCCCTCACGTTCCAAACAGGAAGTACCCGCTGACTCCAAGAAGCCAAAATCCCATAGACTTATGTAGAGAAATAAACAGCTATTTCTCAGCCATTTTACTGTCAGAATTACCTGTCTTGCCCCGATACCTTTTTATTTACATATTCTTGGACAATTTCTCTCCTTCATTTTTTTCTTTAGTGCATGTTATTCAAGTTATAAACTGACCAATCCTCAGCAAAGAAAAGGGTTGCACGTCAAACATTTGAAATATTTGATTGACAAATTTTGTGGGCCACTTTCAAGTGGTAGGAGTTTGGACTTCCATCAAGCTCACTCCTGTTACATCATCACTCACATCATTTACTAACTTTACCTCACTGTCACCCTTTAGTTTAACCTGAAGTGAACTGAGACCTTCACTCTTAAGAGGATCAGAGTTCACTTGATTGTCTGCTTGAAATAAACCAGTGATGTGTCTGTAATAAACTGTGAACCAGAGTTGAATCTTTTGAAGTGGGTCCAAAGCTGAAGACAAACAGAAGTCTTGCAAAATTACACATGATCTTTAGACTCTTATTGAATAGCATTTAAAAAAAAATAATACTTACTTGTTTGAAACTAAAATGTTGAAAATATAATAATTTACTTTAAAAACTATTGGGAACGTATGGTCTTTATAAAAATATGATGTAAGATCTCCAAAGGGATGTTTGCAACTTGGTTTTGTATCAGAGATAAATGACCAAAGTGTCTTTTTTAAAATTTAGGCTTACAGGGCTGTTCAAACAGTAACTCTTACACAGTGAAGTATGTGCCTTTTAAATTATGACTTAAAACTTTATGCAGTCAATTTTCTACTCACAGCACATACAGCAAGATATCAAAGGGTAAAATTGGAAAAATCAATGCAAAGTTTCCCACAACTCAACAGACAAAAAAGAAAGTGTTATTTTTCTTGGTAAATATTTATAAAGGCACATTTATAGAGGCCCTGTTTTATTCAGGACCAGAGTTTCTTCATTCAGACCTTTTTGTTAGAGCAGGTCTGACAGCTCATCAGGGCTCCGGTAGAGTTCACTTAAAGTGTAAACGCTAACATTACTCAGCTAATCCAGAGTCTAAAGGGAATCAATGGGTAAAGCCCTGTGCCTTTTGAGTTGGAAAACCTTACTATATAAATAAAAATGGTCTCTTCTGCAAGTAGATGTAGTGAGCAGGTGCTTATCAATATGATTAAAAAGCTATACCTTTGCACTGCGTACTAGCTTGTGGGGCTAGATGATGAATTGATTTTATCAATAAATTCAAATTTCTTGCTCAGAAAGATTTATTTGAGTGCAAATCTGGATTCTTTTTTTCATAGCATCCCACTTTCTTGGGACCTCTGTTGTTCGGAGTAAGGTCAGCCTTACTTTCAACATTTCTCTTTATGCACAAACAGAAAAAAGAGCACAGCTAGCAGGGAGGATCTTGTTACAAAACACAAACCATTTTTTTCCAGTCCATGGAACTTGTTCTGTTTTTACGGTTTCAAGGCTGTTGCTACCAAAAGTGGGATTACGACAAATTTATTTCAACACCTGAAACAGAGACTTGAGTGTGAGAAGTGTTTCAGTGTACAAGATGCTCAAGCTAGCTGAAGCTAGCAAAACACTTAACACATTGTTTTACAAACATTTTTACAGCTTGTATTTAGTTGCACTTTGTGTTCAGGCCAACTTCCAAAGGAGATGTTAAAAAACTGTTTTTTATACAAATATTCTGTAATTAGTGTTTTTGTTAAAGAAAGTAAAAGAAGGGAGGGAGAAAATTGGAGATTGGATTTTTTTTGGCCATATCTCCCAGCCCTTCTTGCTGGGTTTTCTTTTTTGTTCGTTTTTGTTTTTTCCCTGGTCGGTGCTGTTATCTGACAATACCTCCTCTAAATCATCACCGGTTGTCTTAGCGGTCTGATCTGCTGTCAGAATTCCAGTGTGAAAGCAAACAAAACAAAAGAAGGCAAACTGAATTTGCTGGACAATCCTTGTCTGAATACAACCCAAAATAATAGTTACTTGTGACATTTAAATGTTAAAAACAAGTTTCTTTTGTAATTATTTGCATCGACATGTCAAGCTTCAGCATTTTGTCCCAATTTGTCACTTTAATGTCTTAATCTACCTGTGTGTTACAGGCAGCAAGGCCAGCTGCCCCTATCCTCTGCAGGAGTGGTCTACCCCAGTGCCCTAACTATGGCAGGAATGCCCTCCCCCCAGATGCCCTCAGAGCACTCAAGCATGTCCAGCAGCCCCGAACCCAATGCCAACCACCACCCCAACCCCAACTTGGTCAGCCTAAAGGGGGACGAGCCCCGAATCAAGGAGGAAGAGCTCCGGCTCGACGACAGCAATGGCGACGCGTACGACGATTTTGACTACGAGGACGAAGAGGCGGACTACGCCAGTGATAATGAGAACCACATCACCCAATAGGAAGAGCCCTGAGAAATCCTAGCATCGCTGGTGAAGATCTCCAAATCCCCATCAATCAGGAAGGAAAAGTTCTCCTTTACCCCGCCCCACAATCAACCTGCCCCTCCTCCTATACAAGGACTCCTGACAGAGCCAAACCCGCCTCCCACTTGAGTCCTGATACCAGCATCTGACCAATCAATGGAAGCACAGGACCTGTCTGTCACACTGACTGTTACACAAGCTGGAGTCTGGGAGGAAGAGTGGACCAAGCCAGTCGTCAAGCTCGCTGAGGAATATTCAAGTACTACTGCAAGTGACTGAGTGTACTGCCATGAGTGAGGAGAAAAAAAACACTTTTAGTGCTGTTTGTAAAAAAAAAAAAAATTTAAAAATGAGACATTTTAAAATGAAAACAGTGGACCTGTCACAGCCTAACAGATGACACTTTAAAATGGAGGACCTGTTTATTATCAAAAGACACTTTTAAAACAACCGCTTTTTTGTTCTTTGGTTCTATAATATTCTCACTCAGGTACACTGTGCCAATAAGTGGCTTGTGAATGTGATTTGTTGTTTTTGTGCTACAAGTTTGGATAATAATAGAAAAAAATAGACTTTTTTCCCTCTTTTTTGTTGTAAAGCACCTAAAAGACGTCAGACATTATTTTTAAACGAAAAACTTTTTTTCGGCCTCACTGTGCTGTCAGTGATTCCCCCCTTTTTTCCTCTCTCTTTCCTTTTTTTTTTTGTCAAATAATGGTCCAGCCATTTTGGACATGATGGGGACTATTGCGATCTTCTGAGAGAGTGAAAAGGGTCGTTTCTCTGGCGTCACAGAGCAGAAACAGAAGCACTGTGTTGTGAGACAATCCGCCACTTTTCTCCTCTTTCCGCCTCTTTTACCTGGACCCCCCCCCCCCCACCCCCCCCCCCACCCCCCAACAAGGGGAAGAAGTGTCCGAACGCCACCCAAAACCATCCGACAGCTCCTGTCTGTGTGTGTGTTCCCTTTTGACCGGACGCTTGCACTTCTTTTTTTATATGTGCAAAAAGAAGTTTAAAAACTCTAGAAAGACAGGCAACTTTTTTTGCTGCTGTTGCTGCAACACAAACACACACAAACACACACAAGCTGTGTCCTCAAGTGTTTTTTTCTGCTCCCTCCAATCCTGCTGTATCCCATCGGGTGGAGCCGAGGTGAAGTCAGCCAGTCAGTGTTTCTGTTTGTATTTGAATATTTTTATTATTATTATTATTATGTTTTTTTTCAAACTGCCTCTAGTCTGATAATATTATTAACAATAATTATAAGAATGGTCAGCATTTCCTAAGTTTAGTAAGTTATGTACAGTATAATTTATTTTTCTTCTCGTCGATAAAACATTATTCTATTTAGCTGTTAGTTATCTAGATCTGAGGAGTTCTACTTTTTTTTCTTTTAAATGCGTTTGTTTTGTATTAATCCTTCGGACGGCAGAGCAGGTGGATGTCCACCCTCCTCCGAGCTGAACACGTTTTGTCCATTTCATTGACTGTATATATGAGAACTGGACTGAGTGATCCCTTCACATTCCAAACAAGAAGTACCCGCTGGTCCCAAAAACTGAAATCCCACAGACTTCTACTGAGAAATAAACTCAATCATATTTATCAGAATAACCATTCCTGCTCTGATACATGTTTACAAATTTTTTTATATACGTTTTTTCTTTAGTGCACGTTATTCAAGTTATAAACTGGCAGATCAGGTGCAACAATAATAGTATGTGGTCTCACGTCACATGTTCAAAACGTTTGATCGACAGACTGTCCTAAGCATGCTTTTAGTAGGAGGAGTGTGACCTTCCTCACCCCTCCCACTGGTTGGCGAGAGTGGTTGTCATAGAAATGTTGACTCCGACCGACTTGAACCAATCACTGCTTACTGACAGTTTTGAGCTCCAGCTCCAGCATCTGTTTTTGTGCCTTACCTCTTGTAAGGAGGTAAGGCATGTTCTACGTATGACATCACAGTCACTCGGTCCAGTTCTCATATACAGTCCATGGTCCAAGCCCATTTCTAAGAAGCACTCGTACTCTGTGCAGCCAGAGGAAAAAAACTTCTTTTTTTTGCATCATAATTTAATTTGTAATGATTATCACCATGTATAATGTGAAGGTTTTTTCTCTTTTTGTTTTTTTGTATTTCTTTTCTTCGGAAAGCAGTTGGCTAATTGTTTTCCGTGAACAAAGACACCCAGTGTAGTAGTTCGGTCGCCTAATCAGGGACACAGTAGAACATCTTTGGCTTGATCTTCTTCAATATTAAAAACAAAATCTCTATTCACGTATTTTAAATAATCGTCATGACAACAATCAAATCCTGTGTTGTCGCTGCTTAGAAGCCCTTGTACATAAATATTTTCTGTGATGTCAGATGTTTTTTTAAATGATAGGAAAGACAGTGTTTACAGTGATCCGCCAAAGATGTTCCACTGTGTGTGTGTCCATCAGCAAGTGTGTAGAGGTCGACCTTGTTCAAACTCTTCAGGAGCCCTTCGTCTCAGCTTCATGTGATGCTGCAGGAGCCATGATTATTCTTCAGGTGTAATGTCATGTAGTGATTCCCCCGCCATCTTTTATTTTATTTTTTTGATGTTTCTCTTTAAAGAAGAGCCTCCGGGTCTCGACTGTGCTGTAAAGTCACCCCTGTTATCAGAACATTGAACTGGAGAGAAATCGGGGGTCCCTCATGGTATCATGTGAGGCATTCACAGATTAATCATCCCTGCTGGCAAGGTCTTTCCCCCCATATGGAGACAATGAAAATTATCATATTATTTAAGACAATCAGTCATGAGTGGAGCTCAAAATGAAGTGAGATTTATAACAAACATAAGATATCTGACCATCTCAGCTTAAAAAAAATCAAGATAATTATGTAAATATAACATAGAGTTATAGATTTATATTTTGTTCATAACACAGTGTAATATAAGTTGTATATTTCTTTTTTTCCTCTCCCTACTGTCTCTTTTATTGATGTTATCCATGCCACAGAAAAAGCTAGAGTTGAAGAACTCGCACAAAAAAAAATGAAGAAAAATATCAAAGAAATAAAGAAAAAAACAACAAAAAAGAGAAAGCCGTGGGCTGCCATCGCCATCTGTTCTAAGTTCACTTTTTTTCAGTATTACCGCCAAACAAGGCTCTAATAAAGACAGCAATGTGTTCAGCAAAAACTCGTGCTGGTCACTTATTTCCTCCACACATACATTCCCATGGTTCATGGGGACAACATGTCATCCATATTGTTTGTTTGTTTGTTTGTTTGTTTTCAAACTTTATTAGCAGCAAACTACGACAGAGAATCGGGCCATCGGGAAAGAAAAATAAATATGAGTTTAGTCATAGAATTTTGAGAAAAAAGTCAACATTTTTCAAGCATAAAATCAAAAAGTACTATTCAAAATGGTTATTTATCTTTAATGAAAGATTTTACAGTGAACATTCTATTTCCAAAAAAGCACAACTTCTTATTACAATTTTGTCATTAATCATTGAAATTTGATTCAATTTGGACAAATTGAATCAAAAATGTAGGACTTAGTTCTTGTCAAATTTGCACTTTTCCAATTTTACAGCTTTCTTGCAAAATGTTGACTATCTTCTCAATTGTATGACTTCATTCTAAAAAATGTTATTGTTTTGTTAAATATTTAGGATTTTATACATGAAAAAATTTTAATTTTATGAATTTAATATTGTCATATTCTTCTCAGAATTTTAAGTTACTTTTTCTCATAATTGTGCAACTTTATTCTCATAAAATTTCAACTTTCTTGACGATTTTACTACTTTTAACATTTTTTATTTCATAAAAATCACTTTTACGTCTTTATTCTTGCAAAGTTGCATTTTTTTACCCAAAATATTTTATTAACATATTGATAAGTCATACACCTGAAAGATACGTTTTACCACTTTTGTCTAAACAAGATTCAACATAATCAAATGGGGAAAAAAAAAAACAACAACATCAGAGAAGGTACATGAAACCAACCATCTCAGCATAAACATCAGAGAGATGGGAAAAAAACGGGTATGAAAATAACACTGACATTAGTATCAGATCAGTGAAGAACAGGAACAAACTCAATTGGGTAACTGTTCCAAGTTAGTCAATGAAACATTTCCATTTATTGTAAAATGTGTGTGTGCAATGTGTATTTAATTTCCTCCAATAAAAAAAACAAAACATCATATCCCTTATCCAGTACAAAGTAGATGGGAATTTAGACGATTTCCAATGTAGTAAATACTGACATCTTGCTAACAGAGATGTGAATGCTACGGTATCTTTTAGTGCACTATTTAACCCTTGTGTGGTGTTCATATTTTTGCTGTATGTATTATATATGTGTAGGGTGGGTGTACAGTATGCGGTCAATGAAAATGTGTTTTGATTTATGTTCTTCACAGAAATTGAGCCAAAGCTAATGAATTTCAGGTTGTAAAAAAAATTAATTTTTTTCATTTTTCATTTTTCTAAGGATAGAAAAACTGAAAACGGGTCCCACAGACCCGAACACCATACAAGGGTTAAAGGAAGTGAGGGGTCAGGAACACCAAATATTGCAACAAGTGGACAAGTTTGCACATTTAATTCAAGAACAGACGATAAAATAGCAAATGTCTAAAAATGGACAAAGAAAGAACATGTGACTGAGGTGACATGGTGATCCCTTGTTGCGTTTGTCTTCCACATTCTGGTACATTTCAGAGTCTGTTTTTTTTTGTAAAATGTGCCCTGTGTTAAATTGGTAGACAGTTGGAACTTATCATTTAAAAATCAAAAATCATCATTCAAAATTAACGCCAACTCCCTCTCCCAGGCCTTCTTAATCTGACAACATGATGAAAGAATAAAACCATATATCTTTGAAATTAAACCCTTATCATGGTGAATGTTGGTTTTAATAGAGATAGAGGAAATAGGTGGTTATTGCTCAAAGGTCCCAAACAAGAAGCTGTAAAAACTCTGGCTAAACTGAAACCAAATCTTAAGTGGATAAAGTACTACTTGGTTGACAGTGTTTAAACAAAGGTTTTGTTGGTAAAGATGAATAGAGCGGAGCAGATATAAAGGACCCAGTGCATGATGATAATTCCAATTTATGTCATGGAGAGCGAGGAGATTTTAATAGTTCTTTTAAAATTTAGACATTTTCTCATAATTTTATAACTTTTTATGTGAAATCCTTTTATATTTTCCACGTAAAATTTCATGACTTTATTCTCATAAACTTGTTCTCATAAATTTAAGCTTAATCCTTTTCAAATTTGGACTTTCTTATAATTAGATAAGCTTTATTCCAATAAAATGTTGACTTTCTTCTCAATTTTAATTTATTAATTTAATTTATCTAAATATTTTTCAATATTTTCAAAACTTGACAACTTTTATTCTTAGAAAAATATTTGCTTTCTCCTAATTTGACGTCATTATTCTTGTAAAAACATTGACTTTTATTTCTCAATTTTAAGATTTTATTTTGGCATTTTCTCATAATTTTTTACAACATAGTTCTCTTAAAATTTTGACATTTTCTCAAAATTAACTCAAAATGTCCTACTTTTATGATTTTTTTGTTGAAAAGGAAAAATTTTTGGACAATTATTTGACAAATTTTGTTCTCATGAAATATCAACTCTCCTGTCATATATTCTTGATTTTATTCTGAATTAAAATAATTTAATAACGTTTTTAATTTTTTTCTTTAACAGGAACCCAAATACTCTGTCGTAGTAAACATACAAAACTAAAGAGTTCTTTTTTTGTCGTTTGCGAGTTTCTTACTTGTCATCTGAAATGAAACGTTGTTTCTCCTCAGTCCACCTTCCTGGCTCTCCGATCAGAGAACCAGCTGTAAGCCGCGCACAGAAAATCCTCGACCTGTTAACAGCCTTGGAACCTCATTAAGCACAACCGGGGCCATTTTTTTCTGTGGGGTTGAGTGGTGGAACATGTCCTTTTGTTAGCACCCGTCCTGTCTGAGAGCAAATATTTAATGAATGCTAACACAGGGTTGTGTCTGCCTCCACTTTTAAGAGTTAAAAACACAAAATGCCACTCAGCTGGGGCATTAAACATCACCATCACCCATCTGTGCTCATATGTTTCACCATCCACTTCCACAGCAAATGCCTGGTGCATCAAAGCAGTTAAATGCACTCAGGACAGGATTTTGCTTGCTTTGCTAACTAGGATAACTTCACACAAACACACAGGAAAAAATTTTTTTGATGCAACTAAGTGACAAATGTGGCTGTTCTCTGGGCGTTGTGAATTTTTCAGGAGTTTCCCAGAGGGGAAAACTGAAGAAAAGCTTTATGTGGAAAAGCAGAGAAGGGCTTCGGCTTTTCTTTTTTTCCCTTTACCTTTTTTGTCAACAAACAAATAGTGGTGAGACTTAGGATAAAGTCCTGCATACCTTAAAGTGGACTGTAGGAAGTTAGCTCAGCTTAGAAACTCTCACCCAGCATCTATTTCCATTACAAAAGTAGAAACAGAGAAGACAAAAATCACAATGGACTCCATTTCCATGTGAATGTCTGTTTGTGTCTCTCCGTGCATATGTTAACATCTCGTTTATTAAGTAAACTTTTCTGATCTAAGTAAAGCCTCGAGATCCATTACGAACTTCCATCACTGTTGTGCCAGTGCACGATTTTGTTGTGCGACTTGGTAAAGGTGCCGTTTTCAACCGTGGGTGTTTGGAAACTGAGTGAAAACGATGTCACATTAATGATTTAAAGTCGGTAATAGGATGTGCTGTGACGCTGAGCCGCCAGCTAAACTGAGTTTAAGGCTCCGGCATTAATGTATTCACGAGGAGAAGGATTATACAGAGACAAGAGCAGCTACAGAGCTGAGTGCAGCAGCAGCCGAGGCCAACAGGCCCACTAGATGTTAACGCCTTTCACAATGCAGGAGGCAGGACTGCACGCATAAATACCACTGCAGGGAGTTTGCTTAAGCACCTGAAATGTGAGCCATGATGCAAGAAGTCTTTTTAACTGCACACATTTTTTTCCCCTCATTGACAGGGCTTGTATTTAACATAGACATTTTTATGAATTCTAAGGTTAAACTAAAACTAACAAAATAACATTTTGAAAAAAATTAATATTCTCTGGCTAAATCTGGTAGCAAACAGAGTGACAAAAATTTTAATTTCCATATATTATGTGTTGCTTGAAACCAGGATATTAGCACAAAATGTGTGTTTATTTGCTCTGTTTCTTTCATCTTTGATTCTAGCAGCCCTGCTAATCCTCAGTCTAACATACCAAAGTACACAAACAGCAGCATCACTGAAAATTTCAAACACAATATAAAAGGCAACATAAAAATGTTTTTGGTGAGAATCTGAACTTTAAAAAAAAAAAAATCAAATTTATACAAAAAGGAAACACAGAAGAAAAGTATTTAATGTGAAGGTGGCGGACACATTAAGAGTTCATAAAACATTCTCCTATCAGGGAGTGCCCAAAGCATCAATCTTAAGTTACCAGTGTGTTGTGCTGTAAAGTGAAACGCTGATATGCCGGCATGTGGTTTACAAAAAAATAAATGCTTTTTTGATTAAGTAGCAGGAGGTCAAATAATTATTCTGCACTGGCCTCTAATGAGATGGACACTTGCGTGGTCACTGGCCACACAGGCGTTGCTCTAACCAGATCCTGCCCCTCAGCAACATTGGATGGTTCAGCGGGAAACTGTGACAGATCGGAAAGTGGCGGTGTGAGAGGGACGTGCATGGTAGTACAACAAAGCCCCCAAGCCCATTGTAGACACCAACTCGACATCGCTGATGCCCCGCCGTTTCTCTGTATTCAACCAGCCGTTCAGCCCTCTTCTTTCAAATTCCTCTAAAGTAACATATTTTCGTTATGATCACTTTACGTGATTTTTTTGAGCTTCTTGTTTCAAGTATTTTGCATTTCAATAAAACGTGTGGAAAGGCCCGGAGTGATTGTCAGATGCTACTGTGTAGCATCGAAACTTTTCACACAAAACTTTAAAAAGAAATTGGTGACACTTACCTCAGATCAAACCCCGATAAAGAAGCCTGTGGGTGCTTCAGATGTAAAAACAAATAATAATATTTAGAGGAATCAAACAAGACAAACCTTGTAAAACTGTTATTTTCTCTCCCCATCAACACCCTAATGCACACATGCAAATATTATGCTAATGGTATGTTAATTGATGGAAGAGCTGCAAAGCAGCCCTGCTGTTCAAATGATTGGTGAGAAAATAGGTGGGGTCAGTCGCAAGCTGTAAAAGCAGCTCCAACACAAATAAACAAAACCCTCGGGGATTAACGGAACAAGGGCCAGAGATAAACGGATGAGAAGACAGACAGGGAGTACAACAGGCTGCAGGAGAGGGGAATCAGCTCAGGGATTTGGAAATTTAGAAGAGCAAAAGGACACGAGGTGAGAAAGAAGTTTTGGGTACGGGAGGTAGAGAGGTTTACAAGACTTGGATTTTTGAGAAGGCTACGAAGAAAACAGATACTTTGATATCAAAGAAAACTAAAAAGATGACAGGATGTGTTTTTAGCGTTTTTATGTGTTTCTTATGATGGAATATATATATATATAAAGAAAATTCAGAGTAAAATTACATTTCTCAGTGTTTCTTCATGCTGTTTGAAAAAGATCGTATTTGTGATGTAGAAAATACGTTGGGCGGGTCACAAGCTCCCTGCTCCGCTTCATTCTGATTCAACCGCTTACAGACAAACAGATCCATGTACATCTTTGTTTACCTCAGCTGAGCTGGAATCTGGATCAAAATCCTATGGCTGCTCACCATTTTTTGTTTCTCCCGTAATGTTAGGTCCGTGGTGTGAGGGCTGGAAGCTAACAGGGGAGAGTGTAGCCTCTTTTCAAGACTGGAACTGTTATAAAATGAAACACAGAGAACAAGAAAAGCTGTGAAACACATGGCAAGTAATGCAAACACCTTTGGACTGGCAAGCTTTATGTGGTCAGTAGAAACCCCACCAAGCCCTGTGGCCTTGTTATCTGACAGTTTGGTGATATCTTGGAAGACCTCCTGCATCGTGGTGGTATCACAGGTAACAACATTATTTATTTTAAACACTTCACTCTGGCCACAGTTAAAACTTCTACTTAAGTATTATCATCATAGTTTTAGGATATTGTCAGTGCCAGAAACACCATCTATCACACATGGAATCGTTTTTTTTTTTTTTCCAGAGTTGATGTATTTCACTTCTTTCCAGAAATCTCTAGAGTTGTGACTAGAGAGATTCCTGGCCATGGAGTCTGCTCTCATTGCTTTATCATTTCTGCTTAAAGGCTAGTTGTATAGGATACTTGTGTCTTGCATTTGTACCCCTTTTATGCTTAAAAATTGACCCATGTGTTGGTTTCCCGGCAAGAACCCATTCTTTTGTGGCCTCTCTTGCTTTTAAGAAGAACTCCTTAACATGGGCATTCCACCCTGGTCTAGCCCTTTTTCTGGATTTTAGTTTAAACAGTGATTTTCTAGGGCCGAGCAGCACTTTATATTCTCGTACATAGGCCAGATAGTGAGGACATGCGTTACATTTCTTAATACTTGGAAACGAGACAGTGTGTTAGGCAGCGGCCATAATTTTGTGTCTTTGTGTGGTGATGACGCGTTCACAGGTGTGATTAATTAAGTATAACGCTCTTGACTCCCTGCAAACGGCAGCCGAACACTTTGCGGTTTAACTTGTGGATTCATTATGTAAATGAGTGCACTTGTTCGGCGCTATACAGTCCGCTCCTTCGCGCTTACTCACTCAAGGTGGCAAAATTGCTTACAGTTTCACTATTTTGCATGAGTACACTTTGAGGGATCAGCTCTGCAGTTACTCAACAACCTGTTTTTCATTTTCATTCTCCTTTTTTCATTAGTCGATTCTCATTCTCTGTCAAGTAGATTTGCAGCTTGAGGATTTATGGATGTAAATCATCAGAAGATGACGTGTTTTTGATTTTCAAACCACTTATTGCTGCGATACATCCTGAAAGCTAAATTGTTAGCTTGATAGGCTATATTCATCTAACAACTTTTGTTGCCACTGTTTAAATACATACATTTAAAGGCCAGCAGCTGTCCATGTTGGTCTGCTGCAGCAGCTATAATCACATTGTGATTTAACTTTGTATTTTCTTCTGAGCAGCTCAAGGGATTTCTCCTGGTATCTCTGGCACTTAACATGCCTCTGACTTTCAGCCTGACGAAAACAAGGAGGAGCAAATTGGAAGTATTTCTCAAACTGAGTCACGTAAAGCTTGCTTTTTAGCTCTGCCTTGAGCTGTCATACAGTCCTTTTAGGCAGCACCTGAAGGCTGATTTACACTGGTTCTGCTGTAGTACATCTCTCTTGCATTGAGTGGGGAGTCCCACAACAGTCAGTTGCCATTGCATCTCCGGTCCACTCCTGTGTTGAGTGGTTCATCCAAAACTTTGACAGTAAGACCCCATGCCCTCTCCTTTCTCACTGAATCCGTTGAAATGTTTGTTTTGCATCGTAAATTGTGTTGTTTCTATCCTTCCAAAACTAAACTTTTGTTGTCCATTTTCGCCATGGACAACTGGGTAATCCATTATTAAAGTATAACATATCCATATTAAAGTGTGTAATTGCACGTAACCTTTAATATAAAAAATAAAATCTTATTTTCAAAGTAAAACAAATGAACTCTTGCAGCTCGGCAGAAACTACGGGTGTGTCCAAATTCGGGTGCTGCATCCTTCCGTGGCCGCGGCCTTTGCGGTCGACTTCATAAAGCTGGATGTTACTGTCAGAGGGGAGAGGGTAAGGCCCCCCAAAATTACAAAATTAGGGATCCGCTGGAGAGTTTACCAGTCGCTCCAAAAGCAGCAGAAGCTTTCACTTTTCTCTTTAAAAGGGTTTAATAATAATTTAAAACATATGCTGGATAAAAGCAGTTGTCTAAAAACAAAGCATCAAAAATAAAATACAAAAGTTTGTAAAAAAAAATGTCAAGAGACAGAAGGGAAGTATATAGTCATTGTCGCTCCGGGCTCCGGGCTCCGGGCTCCGGGCTCCGGGCTGTCCTCCTCCCGCCGCCTCGCAGGTTGCACCCAAACGCCGGGTATCAAACACCTCGGGCTTCTACAGTCCTCTCTCCTTGCGCGGAGGTTCCCTCTATAAAAACAACCTCCTCTGCTCTGTGTGTAGCCACGCCCTCCCACACAGGTGTCTCTCGTTGTCATCAGCAAGCTGGAGAGTCGTCAGTCCACCTGCTGACATTAACTGCGGTGAATTTGGATGGTCCAGCCTACAGGTAATTCTGGCCGTTGCATCAGTGAATCTCCTATTGGCATTCCATGGAGCCGGAGATTCGGTGAGTATTTTGTTTTTATCTTGGAGGAGTTAGAACAGCTGTATCGCAGTCGCAGGCGTTTTCTGTCTGAGTCATAACGATATGCAGGTACTGCTTACAAGCTCTTAAGAAAATTTCTAACTGGTTTCATGGATATTTGTAAGCAACTTAAATTGCATGTTGTAAATTGTACAACTACTATAGTCAATTGATGGGTTCGTGAAGTACCCAAAATAGTTTAGGAAAATGCGATTTTTGAATTCCTCACAATTTACTCCTGTAAATGTAACTCAGTAAAAGTATTTACCCACTTCTGAGAGTAAAATTCTATAAATAAAAATTTTTTACAAATAGTTTTGAATATTCCTTTTACCCTCTGACCTTTTTTATTGCAAAAAAAAAAGTTTTTTAAGCAACGTTTACCTTGTTATTTGATATCAATAAGAGTAGCATTGCAGTGCTGTGTTATCATCATCTTCACACCTAAGTATATTAATGTTTCCAAGTATCTTGAAAAAAATCTTAAAATCACACCCTTATGCTAAAAAATGTATTATTTCTGAATTTCTCTCTGTCAGTGCTTGACTCCAGGTTGCTGCGCCACAGTCCACTTTACAGGCAGGTCTGTCCTCCTAATAAACACTTCATCCTTGCAGATGGTTGATACCTGTGCCTTCAACACCACTGCCCCTCATCAGAAAAAGGTTTTACTGTTAGATATGATATGAAAATAAATTAGTTTGTTGTTAGATTTTTTTCTCATAACAGTGCAACAAAGTTTTGATGGAAATGTAACCATATTGGTTACTGTTTTTCCGTTACTGGAGCAAAAGCAAAAATCAGGACAGTATATTGTGAGTTTATAGTGTATAACTTTTGGTGCATTTGGATCTTGGATTTATAAATTAAAGAAGCTAATATGTTTGCATTAAAGAGTACAGAGGTATAAAGGGCAAAATCGGAACTGTACTGTTATTGTAACACTATCAATCTGTGCTGTGCCAGAAATGATACTTCACATGCCAATTTGCAACATGTCCTTGTGTGAAGTATTTAGAGCTGTTGAACAGAACTAAAAAAAAAAAAGATAAAATACAAAATTAACAGCACACTGTAGTTTTTTTTTTTTTTTTTTTTGTCAGGAGGTTCCTCCATTTTCGCCCGTTGTTTGGTGTGATTTGGACGAGGTCAGTAGGCCCTGGCAGAAACAATCTCAGTTTGGAAACTGTCAATTCAATACCAACCAGCTTTGAGATATACCCCTCTTTTTTCCCTTCATTTTCTGGAAAACTTGCCCCCCACAAGTTCCCGAGGGCAAACCCTTTCCCAGACTGCAAAGCATTGACCCTTTAAGACCATGAAAATGTTTCTGGTCAAAAAACCTGAGGGCCTCAGATTTTTCTGCTGCTCGGGCCTGGGAATAAAAGAGGTTTTTTGACAAAGAGGGAACGCTCCAGCTTTTCATTTGACCTCCTTGTCTCTTGTATTTGCTTTAAGAATAAAGAAAATGTTTTTAAAAATGCCACTCTTTCCCCCCCTCACTGTGTTTTTTTTTTTCTCTTAACAGCTCTTCAGACTCACCTGCCTGGAAGGAATCACGTGTACTAACAGTTGACTTTGTGTGAGACTGTCCAGCTTGATTAATGAACAAGGGTTTATTCAGCGAAGTAAATCCGAGTTCGTTTGCACCGATAATCCAAAATAAATTTTCAGAGTACACCCAAGTGGACTCTGGTCCAGAACCAGAAACCGCTCTTAGACTCATCTTTTGAGGTGGTCTCGGTTTGTTTCCAATCGGACTGAGCTCCAGTTCGCTCCAGTACGTTCACACCTCCCTCTGCAACTCACAATCAAGAAACCATATCCAATGAAAAGATAATGCGTGTGTGTGCACCTTTTGGACTGCTGTGGTCAAAGTTCTCATATTAAAGACTTGCTATGCAAGTTTCTCTTAACATTTTCGGGCTTCACATACAAAATGCACATTGAATGCATGTTGTAAGTTAAACCAGGTCGAACTTTACCAATCAGAGACTCAGATTTGGTAGTGAGGTACGGATGGCATCCTCTTTTATTTAATGAAAGTGCCAACTTCTGGAATTCTATCTTTCACATATTGGAATAGAACTGTGAAAGAAAAGGTATGGAGCCAGATTCATCAGATTTGCACAGCTTCAGCAATTGGCACCAAGTCTGTTTCAACTGTAGGTGGTCCTAGTAAACGATGAAAAAGACAAAAAAAGAAGAACCCCCCCCCTCTGTTTGTCCAGTGTGAACGCTATATGCTAAACGCGCGCCACATGCCCAGTGTAAATGTATCAGAGCTTTCAGAATTCCTCTGGTTTGCTGTCAAGAGCCTGAATTAACTTTTCATGTCCTTTCTGCCACAACCAAACAGAAGCTGCTACTGTTTGTTTGCTTCTTGGCCAGACTTTTCCAGCTGGGCCAAATCCCAGACAGCTTCGCTACAGGCACAGGGTTGGAGGAGAGAATGGAAGAAGCACGGAGGGATTTAAAGTTTCGGACAGCTGTTTTATCAGAAGGAATTTCCAGGATAGAGGTGTCCTAATGGCTGGGTGTTAACATGAATTTGTAGATGACCCATTAACACACACACACACACACACACACACCCCCCCCCACACACACACTTCCTCCATCTCACAATAATGACCCCGGCTTTGGCCACTCGTCCTCATGTAGCGGATATAGCATGGATTTACTCTGATGTTCCTGGGGATTACACCCTCAGTGAGCTGTGTATTATGAGTAGATTTAGAGGCATAACTCCTAAAGATAAGGGGGGATTGGGGCGATTGTTTAGACGGCTTGTGCTCGCCATCACAGCGAGCCAGGGGGTGCATTTGTGAAAGCATGTCGGACGCACAGAGAAAGATTCAGGGCAGCAGAGAGTTGACATGTAATGAGTTCTGCTCCTTTGACAATAATAAAAAACACTGTTTTGAAATGCTTTAAATTAATTCAAATGAATGGAACTGAAATGCTTCAGAGATAATAAAAAGCTTTTTGTGGCATTAATCAAAAAAGAAATTTATTTTCACATTATCACTTTCCTTCAATTATTCTAAAAAGGACAATTATAAAGAAGTTTAAAAAATTTAAATCGTCATTAAAAAAATTATTTAGTAAATTAAATGTGTTTTTTATACTGAATCTGTGGAATCTCTTTCCAATTACTGAGTTTTTACCGAAAGCACCGGAAAGTTTCCAACATAAATTATTGACTACACAACTAAAGCAACACGTTAGAGGGTGCACCAGAATGGAACGTTCTGGCACCCTGACATTCTGCAGGGTGCTATATAACAGTTTTAGGCACTGGACGTGGTGCTGTTGAGCTGGTGTGGAAGTTCGGGTGTTGTGGTCGGATGGAATTTTTTATAAGTCCTCAGGGACCAGCTCTAGACAAACTAACCACAAAGCATGACCCCATAAACAATGCGGAGAGGCCAAGAGCTCCCATATTAAGATTCTGGACTATGAGGAAGTCCTTGACCAACACAACCGATTTGGAAATTAAACATCACCAAAATCAAAAAATAAAAAGGTTTATTGGAGAAATATTCACATAAATATGTTAAAAATTATTAGCATTTGTAAGACATTTTGCAAGAAATTAAAATTTGTTGAAAAATCATTTATTTGAACACAGCTAATCTTAAAAGTAAAACAAAACAATGTTTAAAAAGAACAGTCATTGAAAAGTAGATTTTATTTAATTAAATCTGGGATCTTTTTGAGAAGTGACCTTTTCTCTAAAAGCTTTAACTTGAAATTTTGATGTAAAAAGATTATCTATCTATCTATCTATCTATCTATCTATCTATCTATCTATCTATCCATCTATCCATCTATGTATCCATCTATGTATCCATCTATCTATCCATCTATGTATCCATCTATCTATCCATCTATGTATCCATCTATCTATCCATCCATCTATCCATCCATCTATCTATCCATCCATCTATCTATCCATCTATGTATCCATCTATGTATCCATCTATGTATCCATCTATCTATCCATCTATCTATCCATCTATGTATCCATCTATGTATCCATCTATCTATCCATCCATCCATCTATCTATCTATCTATCTATCTATCTATCAAAACGCCCCTTTCACCCTCTGCGTGTGGTCCCTTGCCCAACCTCAGGTCCTCTACCAAAGGCCCGGGAGCTTGAGGGTCCTGCAGTATCTTAGCTGTTTCTAGCACTGAACTTTTCTGGACTGAGATGTCTGGGGTCTTTCCAGGGATCTGCTGGAGCCACTCCTCCAGTTTGGGGGTTACAGCCCCGAGTGCTCCAATTACCACAAGCACCACTGTCACAGTCACCTTCCAAGCTTTCTCCAGTTCTTCTCTGAATCTCTGGTATTTCTCCAGTTTCTCATGTTCCTTCTTCCATCTCTGGGTACTGTTACATCCACCACTACAGCTTTCCTCTGTTCTTTATCCACCACTACAATGTCTGGTTGGTTCTCCATTACCATCCTGTCCGTCTGTATCTGGAAGTCCCAAAGGATCTTTGCTCTCTCATTCTCTACCACTTTCTGAGGTGTTTCCCATTTTGATTTTGGGGTTTCCAGTCTAAATTCTGCACACGTTCCTGTATACTATTCCAGCCACTTGGTTGTGGCGCTCCATGTATGCTTTCCCGGCCAGCATCTTCCACCCTGCAGGTATGTGCTGGACTGTTTAAGGCCCCTCTTTGCACAGACTACACCTTGGGTCTTGTCTGGTGTGGTAGATCTGAGCCGCCATCGCTCTGGTGTTCAGGGCTTGTTCCTGAGCTGCCAGGATGACCGCTTCTGTGCTGTCCTGGACTGGCACACAGTAATATTTATATTAGTGCTGTAAATCACTTAAAAAAATGAAACACACTTTTGGGTTGTGAATAATCACAATGTTTTACTAGATACATTTTATGTGACAAAATGTTGCATTTTTACTGTCTGAGATGTTTTAATTTATAAAATGTTGACTCAGAAGTTTAATTTATGTGCACAACAGTAAGAAAAGCAGAACTGTAAAAACTTTTATGTCTGCAGTATTACTCATGAAAACAAACATTGTGTTTCTGCACTTTAAATGGTCCTGGTAAATATGCAAATCTGATTGGTTGCTGGGTGTTTTATGTATAAAAAAACAACACATAGCCCAAGTGTTCTTTCTCACTGCACAGGCTTCTCCAAAAAACGAACTTCTGCTTCGTCTTCTGGACAAAAACAAGCAGTAAAATAATTACTCGCCATAAGCAACCATCTTCCGCTTTCTCTCTGAACTGATGCTTTATTCAACCTATCATGACGACCAGCATATTTATCGCTTTTGTTTGCCGCTGCAGTTAAGGTCTGTCGGCTCAGTGATGCATCGTGGCAACGGGCTGGACCACCAAAAAATAAAATAGTCCACATTTTGTAAAAAATCTATAGTAACAGAAAAAAACAACAAGAATAAAGTAATTGATTGAATATTTATTTTGTTTGTAAGTGATCATGGTATAAGTGAGATAGTGCCTGACGAAGTGTGCATTCTCAGAAATTAACGCACGCCGTGGAACCCTGAGCTGTGTGACTCGAAGCGGAAGACGACTGCTTTTGACGAGAAAGTATTTTTTGCATTCATAAATTTTAACACTTTTTTTTTAAAATTAATCGCATGTGTTAACTGTCAGGAGTCAGCGCTCTGTCTGCTCCTCTGGTCACCAGCAGGATCCGTCTCCAAAGTACTGACTGCAGTCAATCTCTTTGCAACCCAAGTGCACACTCCCCAGATGCCACTTAGCTGTCACTTATGGCTGTTGATGTGTTTTGTGCACACAAATTACATTTCTGGGATGTCTGAGTTAACACTTTACAAATTAAAACATTTTAGACAGTAAAAATAAAGGAAAAATGTGCTTTCTGGCCTTTTTTTTGTTGTTCAAAAGCTGCATATTGACATAAAAATGTAACTCATAAAACATGATTAATCACAACCCAAAAGTGTGATTAATCTGATAATTTTTTAAGATATTTGACAGCACTAATACAGTATTTACAGTATATGTACCCATTTTTTATAGTCTCTCATTGGAACTTAGAATGCCGTTAAAGTGATTCTGTTTCTTATTTAGATTTTTTAACCTTAAAATCATGCCTTGGTTTTTATCTGAACACATAATACTTTCATAAATCCATCCTATAGTAGTTATTTTATTACATAAGAGCAGAATTGCTTTTCAGATTTGTGTTTTCTTTTTGGGGTCCTTCACTATGTACCCCTGGACATGACAAAAAAAAAAAAAAAAATCTGATGTTATTTGCATGTGTAACCATGCACCAAAACGGATAACAATCCATTCATTCATTCATTCATTTTCCAATCCGCTTTATCCCTTTCGGGGTCACGGGGTTGCCGGAGCCTAACCCGGCTACTCATGGGCGAAGGCAGGGTACACCCCTGGACTGGTCACCAGTCTGTCACAGGGGCCACAATCACACACCCATGCACACTCACATCCACACCTAGGGACAATTTAGAGTAACCAATTAACCTATGAAGCATGTCTTTGGACGGTGGGAGGAAGCCGGAGTACCCGGAGAAAACCCACGCATGCACGGGGAGAACATGCAAACTCCACACAGAAAGGTCCCCCAGCCAGGACTTGAACCGGGAACCTTCTTGCTGCGAGGCAATAACAATCCATGTTGGCCAAAATTAACATTGTTATAATGCCTACACATATTTGAATTTTAACCCTAAAGGTAACCCTAACCCGAACCTGCCATAACAACATGCGAATAGTCACCCTAAAAATATATATTTATTAATTATTAATGTATTAATTGCTCCCTCACATCAATATTTTTTGTCCACAAATTACCATTTCTACCCACAAAACATAAATTTATGGAAAAAAAACTAATTTACAAAATAAGAAAAATAATAAATTGTGCCCAGAAAATACAAATTTACATGTAAACAATGCTAATATGTGACAAATTTACTAAAATAAATAAACTATTCCCACAAAATATTATAATACTGATTTGTGCCCTAAAATTAAAATGTATGCTAAAAAAATAAAAATGTGTTCCTACAAAATATCAGATTTTTGCTAACACAAAATACTAATATGTGCGGACACTTCATTTTATCAGCCGAAAGTGCTGATAAAATGCTAATTTGTGCACACAAAAGTACAAATTTGTTGCCTAATATTATTAATTTGAGTACTTGTTAACTTTGGGATCATAACACTGTAGATCCCATATTTTATTTGGACCTTGAAGGGTAAAGTAGTTCCATCCTGATCAAAAATATGATTACAGACCTGCTGTCCTAATCAGGGAAGTATTTTCTCTAATATTCTTTGCCAGTCATTCTGTCTTAAAATAAAAAAGTCAACTTTTCCCTAAGCCGTTGTGCCAAGCTGTCAATCGACGAGCTCCAAAATGCTGCAGTAGATTAACATGACTGTGTAGGAGCGTAGCTGTCTCTGTTAGCTCCAAAAAGGAGCGGGTTGCCAGGTCCCCAACCTACATGTGCCTGTGTCACTGAAAGATCTGCAGGAATAACTTTAAAGAAACATGTTCGATCGAAGTTATTCTGCCCAGAAATGGAGCCGGACAGCTTCATCTCATCTGAGCTTAACCTGATGCTAAAAGGGGAAAAAATGAATCATTCTTTGTTTTTGATAACCTTTTTGTCTGCGATACACCCCAGATGGCTGTATGCAGATTGGTGAGTGTGGATGTTTGCAGCAAATAGCAGTAATTACCAGAGATGACGTATTGCATGAAAACAGTTGTGTGTGTGTGTGTGTGTGTGTGTGTGTGTGTGTCAGCCTGGGTTTGAAAGCAACACTCAAGTGTCAGAGGTTCCACCCTGCAGCTCCACGTGAACGTGCAGGAGCTCTTTGGTTTTCTGTGGCGCTCCTAACTCGCTGCTGTGAAATGAACTGTTTTTTTGGGAGGGTCAGCCACCGCGCTCAGTAATGATGATGCAGAGCGTTTCCATAAGCACAACCATCATCTGAGTTTCGACCTTCAATATGAAACATTTGAGCTTTATTTTGGGCGCAGAAACGGTGGAGGGAGGAAGGAGGCCGTACAGAAAGAGGGAAGAAGAGGAAAAGGGACAATGCAGATGTGTGCTGACAGCAGCTGTGCCCACAGCTCATTAGGAAAGGCAAAGCCTCTGTGGTCAGATGACTTTCTGGGAAGCTGATCTCTGAGCTGTAGGGGGTTCGAATCTTGACCAAAACTCACCCTGGCCACGCCGTTCATGAACCCCAACGGGGGGTGGGGGTGGGAAATGGGGCTCCCCTCCCAGCTCTAGCAGAGACGACTTGGGGTGATTCTAATATCACTCTTTGAATTTCTTTCCAGTAAAAAAAGAAGCAACTCAGACTGCAGGGTCTCTCTAACCATGTCTGCCTTCTTGGTAAATAAATCCCAAACTGTCTTTTCACCAGCAGCCATAAAAAGACATTAAATCAAAGACAAATTCTCACTCGGAGGGAACAAATTAGTAAAAGGCAATCTGGGGAACAAGCTGTAAGTGTTGTGTGTGCGTTTGGACAACTGCTACTGTGTGCGTTCGCAGCTCAAGCAGTTTGAAGTGATACAGTTTTATTTGTGTCATTATAACAAGAACATAATCTATAGGAGGGTGTAAGGTGTGTGTCTGTCTGCATGTGTGGGCGGATGGCGGCTTGTGCCTTGAGTTGGATTTTTTTTTTGGTGAACGCCAAAGAAAGTGCATTTTAACAGTATATATCAGGGAGGATCCCACGTTTCTGCCACGTTTCCTGCTTTGCTTCCACAAATCTCAGCGGTGACATTTGGGAGCAATTTTGAAGTGCGCCCGCAAAGGTTGTCAAGGGATTAATCTCATCTCACGCTGGGGTGCTGAAAAAAAACGGCTTCCTCCAAGAATTAAACACAATTTACCCATCAAGACGAGTCTTTCAGGATGGGAGACAAGCATAAATAATATCTCCTCGGTCCAGATTCGCTAATTTACAAGCTTAGCATCTTCAAATGTCATTAGCGGGAGTGACGAGGTTACCAGAAGGCGCTGTAGGGAATGATTTGTTATCCGGGAGAGCAGCAGCTGCAGCGCCAGCGCATGCAGGAGCGCACGGATAGAAAAAGAGATGTACCTGACACCCCTGCCTGCCTCACCCCGGCTTCTTTTCTCCTCCCCCTCATTTGCCACTACAGCGCCCGGGACTCCACACACCTCAGGCTGGCAGATAGCAAAACTTGGCACCTCTTGATGCTAATGTTCTTTTCCACTCCTCTCATTCTCATGTTGTCCCCTTTCTCCTCACTTTCTCATTGCTGCTGCTTTTCCTCTCTGTTCCTCCCTTCTGTATCAATCTTTCTTTCCCACTTCTTGCTCCTCAGGCTGGAAACATCAAATGGAACATTTGGGCAACCGTTGTCATCTTGGCAAGTGTTGAAGTAGCGATGGAAAAAAAGTTGGTTTTTTTAGATATTCAGCTGCTCCCAACATATCGGTCAAAGCGAGTGCAGACGTCTCTGTGCTTCGTCCAAAAAAACATGTTTGTCTCCTCTGAAGATCTGGATCGGCACGTTTGCGCGGTCACTGTCAATCACCGGCCTCCCTGTGAGTTTTGCCGCTGAGTTTTCCCAGATTAACTTTTTTGTAAATAACCACCTGGATTTTCACGCCGCACCTTGCTTAAGCTGACAAGGACAGCGAACCCTGGATCTGACGTTGTTGTCAGTTGGTCGGTGTGTGCCATTGTGGAGGCAGTGTGCGTAGGTGTGCTTGCATTCGCGTGAGTGTGTGTGTGTGTGTGTGTGTGTGTGTTCTTGATCTGAGCTGGCTGTTTATCTTGCCGAAACAGGAGTCTTCCGTCACTCCAGACCCTTTCTGATCCTGACAGATGAGTTCAACCCAAGCCTGCAGCCTCCGAGGGGAAAGGGGGGGGGGGTTACAAGAAAGAAACAGATGGATACTGGAAAACAGAAATAGGAGGGAAAGTGAGCTTGAAAAAACACACAAGAAAGCATAAGAAACAGAGGAAAGAGAAAAGGAGAGGAGTGGAGGAGAAAAAAAGAGGGTGCTTAGCTTCACCTGCCAGTCTGTGTTAGCGAGGATGAGCCAGAGTTCCTGCATCTGGAAGCTTAGTGTCAAAGGTGGGACTGCAGGGCTCTGTCTGATTTGTCTGTGTGCTGGAAGAGCATTTGTCTTTGTGCCCAGTGGGGTTCCTGTTAACATTTCCACTTTTTCCCATCCTCTTCTGCGTCTTAGCATCACTTGTGGAAAGAGTTGTTTTTTTTAACCTCATCTGGACCTTTTCTAGTTTAATCAGCGACAAAAACCTAAAGGGGACACTCAATATAGTATATCAAAGTCACTGACCCCTTGATGAGCCAAAGAGTAAAAACATGAATGCAATTTTTTTGCTATGGGCATGCTGCAAGCGACACGTGGTAGCGAACACGCTAGGAAAGGGGGAAGTAGGTGAGATGCAAGCGTATTGTATAGATGTTTCCTTTTCTCAACCACTCTGGATACTTCGCACTGTGCAGGGAGCTTGTTAGTGGTGTTCAAGTGATGAGCACCCGCTCTGGCTGTTAGAAAGGAGGAAATTAGACACTCAGAGTGTGGTTTGTGTGGGCGTACAGACATTTATCCTTCACCTGTACACCTCATGCATTGCACTCGGTCAATGAGGAGCCAGTGTGTGGATTTTACTAATGACTGGAGTGCCGTGTAAAGGACAACAGCATCACCTGTACATCATAAGTGTGTATAATTTTCACTTTCCTTATAAATACTTAATGAGACACCACGCAGTACAATTGTTCGTTCATTTTCATGACATCCCTTGAAGTCACCACATGAGCCTCGAGGGAACTGCTCTACCGTGTAGATCCCAAACAGTCTATAATCTTAAAGTGTCCTGTGCGTCACCTTGGTGCCCTGTACAGGTTTGCCCATTTTTCACCCACAGATGGTCCGTGTCCACTTGTATAGGCAGTTGTGAACAAGGTATAAGGTGGAGACTTCAGTATGTTGGCCGTTCCGTATTTTCCAGTTTATCATCTTATTCTTTGTATTCTTAGTAAAACTGTGCTGTTTAAACTGTATTGTTTAAAGCAATTTTTAACCATACTCAAGAATTTTAAATAAAACAGCAGGAAAAAGAAATACAGTTTTAAGTAGCATATATTTTTTTGTCAAAAACTGTTCACTGTGAGAACAGACTGACCCTTGAGATTGGCTCCTGGGCCCAGTTCAAGATCAATATCCAAACAAAACACACTATATAAGAAAAGCACATTATAGGTCTTCTCAAGGAGGAAGGTTGGAGTCTGGATGAGCCTGTCTGTCATTATTGGAGGTAAAAACAGTCTCTACATCAGGATAACTGATATTTTTTGTGCAAAAACATGGTTGGCTCCAGCAACCGAAGTAGAAAATTGCCAATCTAATCAGACATTTATACTGCTTATACTGCACTTGTAACAATAGACCTCAGAAAATCCAAGTGCACTTCTCTTTGTATGATTTGGCTTTGCCCTGAATTAAGTAGCCAATTTTTTTCTTTTTCTTACAATGGAAAATGTACCTGTAATTAGTGTCCTTTCACTTTCCCCAGGCTACCAGAGCCATATTAAAGCTGCATTGTTATATGTCAGTATTATCCACCAGCTTTGCCCTAACATGGACACACTTAGTCTTCCCAGAAAGACCAAAGGAATCACAGTTAAAGGGGGAAAAATGAAACAATCACACCAATCACACTAACGGGCTTGCTCCCTGTGCAGTCTGCAGGATTTGGGAGGTTGAAAAAAACGAAAAATCTGTTTGACATGTCTCACCTACTTTCTCTTTCTTTACATCACGTTTTGTTCAAAGTCTCATTCTGATCATCTTCTGATCCTTCAAAGCATTCCCAGTGGTTTTTTATGTTGTTTTCAAGGACATAGTTTCTGCAGAGCAGCAGGATTTCAATAGAAATTCATCTCTGTCAGAGTGGAGCAAGCCTGCCCTCTTCCCATCACCCATCTGTTTACGTGCTCTCCTGCTGGCTTACAACCCCTCACACCCCCAACCTAACATTAGCGGAGCAACAAAAATTGATCTTTCCAGCCGTACAGTTCTGATCCAGATTCCAGCTCAGACGAGGACAACAAAGACATACATGGATCTATTTGTCTGCAAGTGGATGCATCGGAATGGAGTGCAGCAGAGAGCTTGTGGCCCCGCCCAGTGTATCTTCTACATCACAAATGCAATCTTTTTCACATTGCATTTTTTTTGTCTGCTCCTGATTCTCAACAATTTGAATAAAGAAATATTCAGAAAGCAATTTTCTTACCTTAATTTTCTAATAAATGTTCTCCAGAAAATTGCCTCAAGAACATGTTAAAAACACCAAAAACAACATTTTCATTGGAGTGGGTCTTTAGGGGTTAATATTAGTTTCTTGACTTTACTTTGCTTGTAAAGAAAATGTGAACGTGTATAGGAACAAAACATGCATTTGTGGGTTAAATGTCCATGTTTTCCTGTTCAACCACATCTTCCCTACACACCTTTAGATTTTCTTCTACCCCTACCTCCACAGACTTCATCCATGCTGACCTCCAACAACCAAGACACGGGGAGGCCCTGTGGATGCCTGAGACTTCCTGATGCACCACACATGGTGGCATTGCAAGAGTTGCAGAGTTGAGCCATCTGTTTAGCCTTGGTGTGCAGCTTCTGTCAGACAAATCTTGTTACAGTTCCACAACTTATTTTACCCTTTGCACGCATACCTGCAACTAGCTACACGATTAGCAACAATATGTCTTTTTTCTGCACGTGTTTAAGGTGGGAGGCTTTTTCTGCGTGGGTGCCAAAGTGTTCTGAAGGGATCATTGTACCAGAAGTGCACACACAGGAGGGGGGCAGATGGGATTTCAGCCTATTGATGTGGTGTAATTGGGAGCATGACCAATGCTGTAGCATCTAGAATGCTATATGTCAGTCTGACTGCTTTTAGTGCTTTCTCCTTCTCCCTTTCTCTCTCCTTTAAATGTACACACTCTTTCATCTTTGCCTATTGCTTTAGGTCGCCCATTATCACCTCCTACTCCTACGTCCACGTGTCTCTCTTGAATAGAAATGGAAGCTCATTCTTTTCACAGCTAAGCTTCCCCAACGGTGAGTTTAGAGATGCTGCTGAATGCACGAGGCTCAGACCCGTCACCCTGACCCGACCTGGCCCCGGAGTCAAGGAAAACAACTCTTTGTATTGACTTGTTAGCAGGATCTGAAGTTTCTCCCACTCGTCCACACCGAGGGACCTTGACTTTGACCCTTGTTGTATCAGACATCCCCCCAAAAACAGAAGCTGTGAATGCAGAATAGAAGTTGTTAAAATGGAAGATGATAGCAGTCACCAAATAGGCCAAATCATCTGACAACAAATTTTACCATGAGATGCTTGACGGCTTGTAAGTTTATTGAAAGAGTCTTGAGAAGTAGAAAAGTTGATCTCTCTGACAGAGATTTGCAAAGATCGCCAGTTAAATCCCTAAGAAAGGCCACTCTACAAGCACACGTTCACAATATCTTTGGCATGATATCAACTCTTTCATATATCAAAATAGAGCTGTAATGCTACATTCACACCAGCTCGGAAACATGCGTTTGAGCGACCACTTTTACTGAAAAGTCTTTGTAAGCACACGTATATGTGCGTTTTGGGCTTTTGAGTTCCAAACTCTCTGGTTCACATGTCACTACATACCATTTTCAGGCTCTACATACAAAGTGGGCGGCCACTGAATGTGCATTAAATGTTTACGTCAGATTCATGTTGTGTCTCGGTAAAAAGACATTACCGACATTTGTGTCAAGTCGGTACCTATTTTCTTTGATGAATTTTTCTTCCTCACAAGAAGATGTAGCTCCAGGATTTTTTCTCACGGGTTTCTGTAAGGAGTTGCTCATTTGTGTTTATGTAAAATAAACCGTAACAGGAGTTTAAAGTAACAGGAACGCATATTCATTTGATGCTAATCAATACCAGATTTAAATGTATTGTCTCGTCAATAAATTGAACTTTTTAACTGTGTTAACTGTCAAAGTCAGAAGAAAGAGACGTTGAAGTGTGATCGGTAAACTAACAGTAATTTATTTCAGAGGAGCTGTTGAGAGTCCACAGAGGTACCAATGTCAACCGCCTCTCCTTAGCCATGCGGCAAATTTGCTGTTTGAGCATCTAAAACGTGCATAGAGGAGCTTGCTTTGTGAGGCAGAGAGAGAAGGCTAGTTTCACAACAAAAGCAGAAGAAACACACGCAGCAAAATCATTTTGAAGGCTGTTGAATTGCTCTGCCGAGAGCATGCAGTGGTAAGCTAGCAGTAGCTCACAAAACATCTGCATTGTTCACAAACATCTTTCACAAGAAAAACGTTCAGGACTGGCCACACACATTTTAGAAATTACAGGCAAATAGTCACTTCCTTGTGTCTACATTTTCAACTGTTTTTCAATTCTTTTTATCATTTTTATCTTTATTTTCCCGCAGATCAGACATGGTTTTGAGCAAAAGTAAAGTGGAGCAAAGTTAGAAAATAATGCAACAGTAATTAGTTTTACTTTAATGTAGGACACGCTGAAATGCTCTTACTTTTGCTCTGTTTTCAGTGATTTTGTGAACACAGAAAGTTAAGCAACTTTAACTGTGTAGAAAAGATCTTTTGCAGTTAATTCCCATTGTGGAAAGCTATTGTTAGCGAGAGCATAAATTAGAAGAATAAAAATCTGAATTACCTTCATAATCAAACAAGTAGCCTTCAATGACGTAGTTGTAACCTTTGTCAAAGTTTGACCGGCTTGTAAGAGAGAAATGATCCACGACTCATTTAATATCGTCCATACAAATTTGGTGAAGCAGCTGTGCAGTATTCTGCCGACAGGATTACTTACATTTGTGTTTTAAATTTGTAGAAAGATCTAAGAGAGGAAAAAAATACATTTAGGTAAAAATGTATAAATTAAATATTGTACAATTTTACATTACAACTGGTAAGGTTACCTTTTATTTTTCACTTAATTGTGTTAAACAGCATTTAGCTGCGAGCTTTGCCGGTCTAAACCCATAAAATGTCTGTGATGCAATTTTTTTCTGACGTCACATGAGAAAGGTCAATTGAGAATTGCATATTACTTTAAATTATGACTGAAAAAAAAACTTTCATATCAACGTTTCCCACCAAGCCTCTTCCAACTGTATGTGGCGGACATGCCTCCTACAAAACAGTAAAGAAAGAAAAAGAAGCCCCTTGCTGCTTGTCCAGTGTGAAAATCATGGGATAAATGCGTGCTAAAGAACCTATGTTTAGCGTTTTCTTAAAAGGCGTTACATGCTTGACTTGCTTTACTTTCTAACGTAGATCTGTCACCTTCTCTTCTGTCGTCTCAGATCTGCAACAGAACTACAGGGCCACGGAGTGCAAGCTTCAAGTCTCACCACACTTTAATGGCCCTTAATGAGATTCGTAAAACATGCAGGAACTTGGAAAAAAAGGGGGATTGTGAAAGGGAAAGAGAGAGAACTAAGAGGGAGGGAGCAGGCGTGAGGAGAGAAAGCAGCACCGCCTGCCACCAATCTGACAGTGAGCACGCTTGACATTTGGCCCCTCGTTATTAGGGAAGTGCCAGATTCGGTCCCACTAAACCTAAGCTCAGAATCATTCTCCTCGACTGTGTTTACTCTGCAATGTCCGAACCGCTTAAGCCCTCCTCTGTGCTTTTTTTTTTATCCCCCCTTCCCTGTAAACATCGCAGCCAAAATTACATTACAGTTTTGCGCTTGCCTCCCCCTTAATTGCTTGCCCTCCAAACACAATCTGCTTTGGCAATACATAAGATGGTATGTGAGTTAACAGCGACAGTGAGTTGGCAGTGAGGTAGATGAGCGGCGGTGGCGGCGAGAAGAGGGAGCACTAAGACGGGAAGATAAATCGTGGAGGAGAGGCGGAGAGGAGCTGATCACACACAGACAAGCTGGGGAGTCGCAGACAGATGCCACGAGAGCGTGGCTGTCATCCACGCAGCCAGGATGGAGGGAAGAGGAGGGAAAGCAAGAAGCACTCCGGTGAAGGGAAATGAGACGGAAAGAGGAGTGACAAAAGTGAAGGAACCCAGTAAAGCAGTAGACAACTGAGTAACTGAACAAGAGGCTTGTAAGAGTGAAGGGGCCGTTATCACCGGAAGAGCTTTCTAAATCTCTATTAACAGAGTTAGTACGAAATTCATAATGAAAATGGAACGTTTCTTAAAAGGACTATTAGAAACTCCAAAAAATGGTAGCCTAGTTAAAATATCATCAGTTAAAAAACAAAGTGAACTAACTAAATACATTATACATAGTAATTCTATTTTTTGACGTTCTGTTTTATGAATAAAATAAACCTGATTTTTTTTTTTGGAGCATTTAAAGAGCATTTAAAATCTTTTGATTTTTTTTTTTTCTTGTGGATATTATTTGTACATTTTGACTGTGTTCCTGGAATTTTCTGTGGTACACAGCGGTTAAAAATCTGTCCAATTATTTTAGTTTGACTTCCGTAGACGAAGCTGCTCCGTTTGATGGACTGTTGAAGCATTATGGGTACTGTACTCTTCAACAAAATGAAGTGAAAAGTATTGTCATGTATTTGATGTGTTATGACTGAACAATGTTGAGAGTTATTGTTAAAGTTTGAAGGAGTCTGGGCCTCCCTGTCCTGATCCCTAGCCCAGATAAAATACAGGGTTGTGTCAGGAAACTCTCTGCCAAACCAAATGTGCACATCAGTGGAAGCTGTGGCGACCCCTGACGAGATATACAGAAAGGTGAACAACATACTTTTTTACACAGCAGAGGAAATTTGAGCACCCATCATGCATGAAACCAGACATGGTGAATTAGTTTTCTTTTTAAGTGAAACACACCTTGATGACATCACAGCACTACCAAACGCCAAACTTTGTAATGTTAATTGCTTTAACTCTGAGAGGCCTTCAAATCAAAAACCCACAGAATTGTGTCAGGCATTACCTAACAAACATTTAAAGCTGACCTCTGACCTACAGGAGAGAAGCCATTTGGCAGCAAAGCGTGACATCACAAGTTTTTCTATTTTTTTCAATCCCATTTATATCTGCCAACACAAAACTTGGTACACATAGTCCGAAGGTAAGATGTGACTGGCAAACATTTGTTTCACCTCTGACCTTAGGAAAGCTCACCTATCTTGTTAAAAAAAGTGAGGAAAATCTGTTTTGATTTTAGACAGCAGGGCTGGCTCTTTCTTCAAATCTCCAGAAAAAGTGTCACAATTAAAACCCAATGGGTGTCTTTTTAAAGGAAGTCTAATAAATCTGAGACTGTAATGACTGAAGGAGTCCTGGTTGCAGAAAGCGATTTCAAAAATATTTGTAGGAGAGTAAATCTGAGCCTTTGTGATAATGGACAATTTATTACATCACATACATTCATGATTAGAGCCTCCGATGTGATGATGACAAATGTCATCAAAAATAAATCCCAGCCCATGAAAACAGATCAAAGTGCGACCTTCAATGTGAGAGGGATTTAAATCGTCATTTGCAAAAGATTTTCAGGGCTGGCAAACATGTACACGAAAATCCCAGAGTATCAAGATGTTGTCAAATTTGGGGATAATAATTGACAGAAGTCCAGAAAATTCTGTGATCAAACCAGCTGTGGATTTAGGGGAGTGAAGGATTTAAAAAATGGATTTTTGGATTTGGAAAAAAAAAAACAAATAAGTGCATTGAAGGTAAAGAAAGACTCAAAAGTTCTATTGAAAGACTAAAGGTCAGTGTTTTGAACAACAGCTCAGCCACCAACTGGACAAGATAATCTGAGCCAGTTTAAAAATGTACATTTATGATGGCTATATTACCAGGAAACAGCCAAAGATTAAGGGAATTGAAAAATATTGAGATTATTTCTGGCAATGAACTTTTCCATACATGCACTAGAAATAAATATAACACTCAACTGACCATTTAAAAGATTTAAAGGGTTATTTGAGATGTGGTGTAAGGACGTTTCTGAGGTTTTTTTTTAATATTCATGTTAAAGTTAGGACATCATGGCTGCCCAGTCTGACACATTTTTTCTGTGTGTAGGCTGCGTGTGGACGGGCAGGCAGGCATGCAGGCAGATACCTTACTGATCCTGAGGGAAATTACATGTCTCCACTGCTCTACAAACCCATCAGACCAGTTACAGCGATTAAAACACACATTAAAAGATAAATACATAAGGAATATGGTCAAATGTAATAAATAATCCAACAAAAACAGTAAAATGATAATCTTAAAGTAATTGGACTTTTAGTGTGGCCTGCCCTGTCCAGTTGCCCCCCTTTGCAGCATTGTAGAGTCTGATTGCACTGGTACAAAGGACCTCCTACATCTCTCTGTGGAGCTCGGCAGTGAGGTAAGGCCATTGCTGACAGAACTCCTCTGATCAGAGAACACTGGGTTCAGGGGGTGACTGGTGTTCTCCAGGAGGTTCTTCAGCTTAGCCAGTATCCTCCGCTCCACCACCGACTCCTCTGGCTTGGGAGGGCACGGGAGACAACAGCCTGTCAGAATGTAAAAAGCAGTTGGTGACACACATTAAACTGCTTTTGGCGTTTTTGTAGATGGTGTCCATGTTTGCAGACCAGCTGAGTTTATTGTCTTATAAGAACACCAAGGTCTTTATATGTGGTGACCACCTCCACCTCTGCTCCATTGACGGTTGATGGGTTGCCCGGAAGTCCAGTTCCATCTTTATAATTTTGGAAATGTTCAGATGGAGACTATTCTGTCGACTCCACTCCACAATTCCTGCACCAGGTCCCTGTACCCCCCACCCCCCTTGATACATGCCACAACTGCAGTTTCATCAGAGAGCTTCTGCATGTTACATGTACCAGAGTTGTAGCAGAAGTCAGGGATGTAGATGGTGAAGAGGAAAAGCAACAGAAACAGGTTGGGAGGGGGTTGTCGGACTCTCGGGGGGTTATGGGGGTCAGTAACTGGTGCTCTACGGCACCGCTGCCCGCTCGACCTGACGCATCCGGCTCAGAGAGGGGCACGGGGGCAGGGTTCCGATAGGCTACACTACACTAAAATCTCACAAGGGAAGCCCGGGAGAAGTGGGGGATTGTGCGAACATCAAGGCATGTAATGTAACTTCATCCCACATGACCTTGTTTCACCATCTGCCCCCCCATCCTGTAAGAGCGCATAAAACTCAATAAAGTTCAGTTTCTATTACAAAAGGGTTTATATTAACACACTCGAAGAGTCAAAACCACCCTGATTGTGAAAGCAAAACATGTCCATCTTAAGACAAGACAAGACAAAAATAAAAGCGAGAGAGAAGCTTTTTAGTGTTGCAAATCAGCGCACAGCTGCTTTTCTCTGCATCAGAACAATAGTTGAAACAATGTCCTGGAACCCTGGAGCTAAACCTCCAGTATCAGTGTTAAAGCCATGTATACAGTTTGCCATGGGGTTGCCCTTTGGCCAAAACACATATTGCAGGATGTTAAAGAAAATTTTGTGTCAAAATTTTGGTTTCTAAACCACAGGGAAATTGAATTCATTCAAGTTTCTCTTATTTACAAATGGGCTTTAACTGGTCGAATCACCACTTGGATGGAGTCTGAAGGTCATTCTGCTAGTCATCCCTTCTCAGAGGGATGGGTTAGATCTGGAAGCAAGTTAGAGCTGCAACTTTGTTTATAAGTAGTAAACATTCATGTCAGCCAGGGTTTGCATGAATCTACACCAAGAAATACCGAAGTCAGACTGCACAAGTCTCATGGTCGAAATATGGTGATCATCACCATCCAACCAGAGAGAAGATTCACCAAAAGTGTGTTGTTTGGAAAAGTTGCCTGGAGAAAGACTCTTAAGAAAAACTAGAGGAACTACAGCAGTTTCAGAAACTAATGGCCCTTTCCACCAAAAGTGATTATTGCACAGCTGCGTTGTGAGGAACCTTTCACTTTAATAGCTGGCATTGCTTGGTGGGGTTGTGATGCGCGACAGATCTAAATAGATTCGATTCGCCCATTTGATAGATGAAGACTCCAACTGCGAACAGCACCCATGATTAAAAAAAAAAGAATCCATTGGTATGTGGGTGAACATATGCATGTTCTTAAATGACATAAAGAAATGTTGTGATAAACCTCAGAGGAAAGAAAGTTTGTGAATTTAAAGCGTTTGTTTTGTTTGCTCCTCATGGTCCACATTTAAAAAACCTTTCCTGGCAAGCAACGTAGGATGTCCCAGGTCTTTAGCATTTTATTTTTTTATATTCTTGGAAATATATATTTTTTAAATCAAATCAAATTGTGTAATAGATTTAAGGATGGAGGATTAACATGTTAAGGCTTATTAACCAGCATTTGGAAAATTTATTGAAAAAAATTAATTATCCTAATCAAATACTATTTTAAGCCACTTACCTCAATTAATTGCCCACCAAGGGGTTGAAGTGGGTTTGAGGCAAACTGCTAAGCTGTAACTACACAAAAACCTTTATCATGTTGATTTTTTCAAGTTTTATTTTGAGTGCCGATAAGGGATGGGGGTGCATCCACTTCTGCATTTGGCGACCTGTAATTACGTTGGTGGACGAGGATGCTCTGCATTCCATCCCTGGCAGGAAGTGATTGTAACCCACATGTTTAATATGTGCTGTCCCTTTAAGCAGTTGCATGGGCCTCCCACGAACTTGGGAAGTTTCACGAGATTTCATAACGTAACCTGTCACCACCTACTCCCGGGTTGTGCTTTTGTTATAAAAATGTGGCGGAGATGCTGGGAAAAAAAACAAAAATCATGGCGAAGAAATGTGCCTATATGGGAGTTTTGGCAAAATCCTTCCTGCAGAACAACACTGCACCAATCAAAAAGCTTAACTACAAGGGCTCATTACTAAGGCGGCGATTCGGGTCACAAGTCAAGCTTAATAATTTACAGTTCGAACCACGAGTATAACTTTTTAAAATAAATATGTTTGTTGCTATGTATATGTATGTCTTTTTAATGGATGTATGAAATATAAAATTATAAATATTAAATCACCATCGTTGATACCTTAATTTAAAACCAGAGATCAGAATCAACAAAAATACTAAAAACATAAAGATTTAGATAGAAAGAAATGGTGTTTGTTACTTAAAACACATATTTTTTTCCTGTCAACCTTCTGGTTAGGTTCAGCGGTAACACAAACAACATAAAAACATAATATTCACTGTTGTTTTGGATTATTGAACCACAAATCTTAAAAATGTTCTCCACAGTTTTTCCACAGTTCTGCAACACTTTATGCTAGCATTGCATACTTGTGCAAAGCCGCCACAAAAGAGTCACTTTTTACGCAGCATAATCAGTTGATTGCAGTTCATTTCGTAACCACTTCACTACTGTGCAGAACTTCATATCGGCGCAAGGCTGCTTTTCTTCGCATCAGAATCTGTTGGAATTACGTTAATTGCATCAATTGTTGGAAAGTTGCCACAACCAAAAAGAATGTAAACACTGAAGCTTTTTAAAGCAAATTAGAGCTTTGAGATCTCATGTTAGTGAACACTGGATAGCTTTACTTTGAAAACAGGAAGCTTTACCGACAATTTATTTTGAAGATGTGTTTATTTCCGGTGACAGTAGCGCTGCGCATTCGGCTTTTTTAGTTAATAAACTTCAAATTTAGCATTGTTCTGCATTTCAGTGCAATAAATACATTGTGCCTGAATTATATTTTTACTACACTCCACTATATTTACAAAGATCTCTATTCAGCGATCTTGAATGTTGCAACTACTTATACTCGGATACTCGTTACAGCCCTCTTAATCACACACTTTAACAGGCCAGGTTGTTTTCCACCCAAGGAATGTTCTTCCCGTCTATTGATGGCAAGCTTAGCAGAGCCCAACTGGACCAAATAATCACCTCTTCCTACCAACACGGTAGGAAAGGTCTTCCAAACAAACATTGCAACAATAGCCCGGACTTTTCCTCCACTATTTAGCAGAAACAGCAAGCATTGGAGCTCGTCATGTCCACCCACCCCATAAACTATCCACTTCGACACCCAAGGAGGGTAGTCTTTATTCAAACAACCGGACTGAAAGCTAATTGTAAATATTGTTTTGTCAAAGTCTCTGTCCACTGTAACCTAACAGGAATAGCCAAGTGTGTTTTGGTGTGATTTTTACAATCCTACTTTTCCTCCAGGAGACAAACCTGCTAAGCCAAATTATATTTCAACATGTAGTGCATCAGAAGTACAACGTGATCTCATGGCATAGCTCAAGCAGCTCTAAAGAAGGCACATTTCAGTTAGTGGATGGGTCACATATCACATATCGCTGCCCTTGATTGCAAAGTGAGAGATTAAAGTTGACAATTTTAGCACATTTAGGGATGTCAAACTCCAGGCCATGCGGGCCAGCCTCCTGCTGGTTTTTCAGAAATCCTGCTTTATCTGCTGCTGATTACATGGATCAGGTGTGTTTAGCCAATAAAAAGCTTCAATGAAAGGTGGGTTGGACAACATGTCGGATACCGGCCCTCGAGGCCTGGAGTTTGACATCCCTGATTAAGACTGAGCAGGCGGACACATGTTTTCATGACAGACAATAAAGATCTTGTAAAAGGACAAATCTCCTCAGTTTTATATTTACTGAAGGGACCATTTCTGTTGTTCCCCTCAGGAGACTGAATGGTGAAAAAAAGCTTGAAGTGAAGCGTCTCTATCAGGGGTGTCAAACTCATTACACAGGTGGCCGAAATCCGAAACACACCTTAGGTCGCGAGCCGAACAAGGTAAACATTTACTGAAAACACTAAAACCAAGACTTTTAAAATGTAACTTTTTTAACAAATATAAAAAAAATAGACAGAAATATTATTCCATATAAAAAAACAACTTAAACCATAAATAACATCATATTTTCTGTCAAATTTATTAAGCTTGCTAAATGTTAAAGGAAAAAAACACTCAAGCTTCTTTACTTTTATCTCATTTTATATTTAGTTTTTTTTTAATATTCCAAAAGATTTTGTTCTGCATAAAAACATATCCCATGAAAATTATACAATTTTGAACATTTTAAATAACAAAACAAACAATATTGTACGGTTGCAGTAAGCGGACACAAAAGCAGGACAGCTGGCAGCTCCCCACCTGCACTTAAAACAATGCTTGCAGAAAACTGCTTTCCCCTCCTGAGGCGCCGGACGGTTTGCCAGAACCTCTTCGAGGCCAACCAATAGTCCTTCTCCATAGCCTCCCCGAACTCCTTCCAGGACAGAGTTTTTGCCTCCACAACAGCCCAGGCCACAGCTAGCTTAGACTGCCGATAACTCTGTCAGCTGCCTCTGGAGTCCCACAGGCCACCTGGACCAGATAGAACTCCTTCTTCAGCTTGACAGCACCCCTTACTTCCGGTGTCCACCACTGGGTTTGAGGGTTGCCGCCACAACAGGCACCAGAGACCTTACAATCAGGGATCCAAACAGCAGCAGAGATATTGGAGGTGGAGAACATGGTCCACTCAGACTCAATGTTTCCAGCCTCCCTCGATACCTGTTTGTGGCTCTCCCGGATGTGGGAGTTAAAGACTTCCCTGATGGAGGGTTCAGTCAGAAGTTCCCAGCAGACCCTCACAGCATGTTTGGGTCTGCCAAGTCTCTCCGGCCTTCTTCCCTGCCAAAGAATCCAACTCACCACCAGGTAGTGATCAGTGGACAGCTCTGCCCCTCTCTTTACCCTAGTGTCCAAGACACACGGCTGAAAGTCACCAGAAACGACTACAAAGACAATCATCGATCTCCTGCCGAGGGTATCCTGATGCCACGTGTATTGATGGACACCCTTGTGCTCAAACATGGTGTTTGTTAATGACAAACTATGATGAGCACATAAGTCCAACAACAAAACACAGCTCTGGTTCAGTACAGGGAAGTCCCAATCACGCCTCTCCAGGTGCTACTATCATTGCCCACATGAGCATTGCAGTCTCCCAGGAGAACGATGGAGTCCCCTGTTGGAGCACTTTCCAGTACACTTTCGAGCGACACCAAGAAAGCTGGGTACTCTGAACTGCTGTTTGGCCCATAAGCTGAAACCACAGTCAGAGATCTGTCCTCCTCCTAAAGGCGAAGTAACACAACTCTGTAGTCCTCTCTTGTGACCTCCAACACTTATTGGCTGAGTTGGGGGCTCACGAGTAAGCCTGCCCCAGACCGCCGCCTCTTGCCATAGACAACTCCAGAATGGTAGAAAGTCCAACCCCTCTCAAGGGACTAAGTTTTAGAGCCCAGACTGTGCGCAGAGGTGAGCCCAACTATATCTAGCCAGTACCTCTCAACCTCTTGCACAAGCTCAGGCTCCTTCCCTCCCAAAGGGGTGATGTTCCATGTCCAGAAAAAGCCAAGTTCCATGACCGAGATTTAGGTCCAGATCTTCTCCATCTTCAAAAAAATTTGGTTAATTCAACCTCTTTGATTGCGCTTTTCCTTTGACAAAAAAAAATTTGAGGAGATGTTCTAGGATGAATCATGCCTCAACAGTATCACTCTGCCAGACTCCTGACTACAGTATTCAGAATACTCCAACAATTCATCAAGCGGTACAAGTTTGTAGTTTACCAAAGTCACACTAAAATATTTAGACAGTTCTCATGTGTAATATAAAGTTGGTTCCAGGTGAGTAAAAACAACCAGAATTCACATTAGCAGCAAAGATAGTTTTAGAGAAAATTAAATGGATTTTATGTGAGTCTAATGGTCTGAAAATTTCAGTAGGTTTTGTTCTTGGTGTAGAAGCTCTGTTTTTAATCAGAGCAATGAAAAATAATTTTAAAAAAAACGCAACCACCAAACATTTTAAGATATATTCTTCTTTCCTTTGGGTGAATACATTACTCAAACCCGGTGGATATGGGGAAAAACAACAAAACAGTGTCATGTTATGTCTTGAGTGCTCGGTGAGTCATGCTGCGTCGCATTTAGAAGGGATCCACTTTTCAGATTAGTCTAACACACAAGTTAATTTTCTCATTTCTTACACACAAGAGACACATTGCCAAAAAAGCCTGTCCCTGCACTTCAAACAAAGTTTAAACAAAGTTTCCCCCGTATCCTGACACTCGCTGACTTGTTTCGCGCTGAGAGCCCATCACAAAGCGTCAGCTAATCTGGGAGATGGCAAATAGGGGACATGGGTTTGACAGGGGCTCGCTTACTCCATAAGCCTGCCATTAACACTAATCCTTCTGGGTGACGAGCAGAGGAGGGGCAGCGGCGGGGGGGAGGGACATGGCAGCCTGTAAATATCAAAAACAAATAGGCAATGCAGTGGCAGAAGCCCCCACCACTCAGCTTCACCACTGCCCATGGATCCCTATGCCAGTCCAGCCCCCCCTTCCCCCCGTCTTTATCCTTTATCTTGCATGGATTGAGTTGAAGTTAATCTTGCTGTGACAGTCAATTAGCAAAGAAGAATGTGGCTGGACTCAAGATGCACAAAAGTGACTGTATGGGGGTTTTTGAGGTGTGTTGGTGTGTGAGTCCTCAGGAGTGTGTATGTCTGAGGAGAGATGTTCCACGACAACTATCTCAGTGTCCGCCCCCCTTGAGAGCAGATGGGACATGAGCCTGCCAATGAGACAAGAAGAAAAAAGTAGTGTGAGTGCGCGTCTGGGAGTGTGTGTCAATCATGCATATGCACGCACACATGCATCACAGCACTTGTGTGTGTTTTGGCAGCTTTTTAGGGGACTTCAGTGCACAGAAAAACAGTAGTTACACAGTTTTTACAGCCACAGTTTGGTGAGTCAATCAGGGCATGTTTTCTGAAAGTGCTGCTTTGTTTGGTAGTGTCTGGACACAAAAAGAAAAAAAAACAGTTCCACAAATCAAAAGTTAAAAGACAAACCAAAGAAATCCCAGTAATAACTAAAATGTGTCTAAAGGATGGCACAGTAAGTGTCAGCTTCAAAGCTTTAGTTAAAAACTGCTTAAAACAAATTCCTCTTATGCTGCGTACACAACTGGCACGTATGGCGAATTTTAAAACTTGCTGAACATGGGTTTTTGAATGCACTTTTAACATAAGGTATTCACACTGGACTGTTGCTACCTGATACTGGCACGTGCACTCAGTTAGAAGAGGCTTGGCGTGAAATATCAAAGCGATGCTAACTTTGCTACAGGTTTTTCTTTCACAGCTCTAATCCAGTATATGACAGACTTGGTGTCATGGAATTCCAACTGCCATACGCCACTCAAAAGTCATGTCCAAATCCAAGTCCCCGATTGTTCAAAGCTCAACTAGTTTAACTGTTGACGCACATTCAGTCACTGCATATTTTGTATGTAGAGCCCAAAAAGTGACTTAAAACTTGTGTTGTGATGCGTGAACACAAGTTTTGAATGGGAAAGCCCGAAATGCACTTATACAGTACACGCGTTCACATAGACTTTTCATTGGAGGCTGTTGCAAAAAAAAAATTAAAATAAAAAACATCCCCATAATCCAGCACGGGAAGAAATGTTGCAGCAAAAAGTCTTTTTCTTACATGAAAAGAAAAGTAGAATTTATTTCTAAAGTAGAACTCAGTTTTAAGCAGAACTTTCTCTCAAGGGAATCCTTAAAACACAATGACTCATTGATTAAAATTCCCAAATACTGAAAGGTGTTTACAACTTCAATAGTTGAACCAACTGCAGCGATGATAGGAGGAATGTTCTTTTGCTTGTCATTTTTACTGGAAAACAACATTACTTTTGTTTTACTTACGTTTAAAGAAAGACTTAATTCAGAACAGCCGTAAATGCTAATTGTAATTTGTTAATGGCTTCTGTTTGTGAAGTTGCAAAAGAATATACAATCATATGAGAAAAATAAAAATGACAGTCTGCATTAATTATACCCTGTCCAATGTTATTTATATTTACTATCAACAGGAGAGGACTCTAACCCTTGTGGCATGCAGAACATCCGAAAACCAGTCTATCCATTTAATCATTCATTAGAAATTCACCTCTGAGTTTGGGGTGGGGTTTTTGGAGTGGAGCAACCCTGCTCCCTTTCCCATCATCCATAACTGTGGGCTCTCTTTTTACACACTGTACCAGGCAGGCCTGCCCTGGGCATAATCGACCTAGGCTGCCTAGAGCGTCATCTGCTGGAGAGGGTGCCAATAGACAATAATTGGCTATGGGGGTTTTTTTGAGTTTATTATATTTTTTACAAGTTTATAGCTGTTGGACACACTACTCATTTAGTTTAAAAATAAAAAAGTAATTAAAACATAAATATAATAACTCAAATGTTCGATGGAATCAATAACTTTTCCTGGTGCTGCACCCCTCCTTACCTGACCCTGCCGCTGTCTAAGCGAGGGGGGTGGGGGGCAGCGGGGTAGCTGCTGTTGGTGCTTCTTTAAAACTTTAAGGATGAAAAAGTAGCAGAATAAGTCCTCAGGGACAGCTTTAAGGTCAAAAATGGAAGGAAAGGGACTAAACATGGGTTCAAAGCCGAGGTTTGTCTGTTTTATTTACATTCAATTGATGGGAAATTCAACCCCCCTCCCCTGCATTTCAGTCGAAGAATACCGTATATCTTCCAATAGTAGCCGGGGCGTTTATTCCATCACAGACAGAATGGTGATGGTTAATGGGTTCATCTTGCAATGAAATTCGATCACAAAGTGCAGAAAATAACAGATGAACATTTCAGGATTTATTAAAATGACGAGAACATTTTATTCTGTTCTTATTAGCATTGGCTGTGAACGTCAATCTCCGTATCAAAAATCTGTTTCACTTTCATGCCGATTATTTTCCTGGAGACACGAGCACCTTTTCCTTTGCTCAGTAATCCATGTTCAAACCAGTTCTTCTAATTTGTTGCTGCTTTCTCTGCTCACCAGGAAACCAGGCTTGCTCCTTTTCTTTCTTTCTGCAGCCTCTCTGCTGTTTAGGATTCACATTAGGATTTAGAATTGCTTAAATTGAGCTAGCAGCTAATGGTTTAAGCCTGTTAGCTTCATGAAGTGATCTCTGTGTTTATCTCATTTACTGTGCATGAAAGACATGGATGATTTTAAGAGATCAGGTTGATTTATTATGAAACTCTACAAAAACATCAGTGATTATGTGTCAATGTTTGGGTTCATGAAAAGATTTAGAATCTCCAACAAGCTACCAAGAGCTTCTCTTCACTGTGTCTGAACGGCTGCTTCCCGGTGTTTCCGTCTGTCTCTTAAGGAGTTTGACTGCTTTCTGTCCCGCATTAACCCGAAGAATAAAATGAGGGTACCTTTTTTGAGGTGTGATGAAACTAAAGTCCAGGAGGCCCAAGCAGACTGCTTTCACATCCCGTGCCGGCTCAATGTCTGGATGCCAGCTCCTCCCCGGTAGCCACATAGCGAGCTCCAGCTCTAGAATGTACCGCCTTAGTCCAACAGTAACAGACAGGACGGGCTCAAATCTCGCTGCCCTGAAAGGGATCCAGTGGGGTAAGAACATAGACGACGTTCAGGAGAATCCAGTGATTGATCTACTATAAACACCAGGAAATGGGTTTGCTCCTTTTCTTTCTGCAGCCTTCCTGCTCCTTCGCTCCTTCATCCATCTTCTTGCACCATTCTCTGATATGTTTAGGATTCATCCCAAAATGTGGTTCAGATTCCTCACCAGAATGTTCTTTTTGTACATTCCACCACAAAAAGTTTCAACGAAATGGAATGAGTCACAATATTGTGAGTCATGCTACACTGGCTGAACGCCACAGACACCCAGCCCCCACCCTCTGCACGACTCAGTATGCAGCAGGCTCACAAAGGGGCAGGGGTAGGGAGGGGGGTGTCGGTCTTAAAGGGGCCCGGCCACTTTTAGGGGCCGGCATATATAACAACTAACACTTGTTAGACCCGGCTTTTATTGGAGACCAGCGTCTATTAGAGACCGGCCATGATTGGAAGATATAAAAATATAATGTAAAAAAGATGAATTAACTGGAGAACTAGTTTTTTTTTCTAACTAACAACTGAGATCCTTAAACCTTTCACACTGGAGATGCCTCTATTACAACCTGCCGTGTCCTTCACGCTGGTCAAACGGTGGTGTAGGTTAGAATTTCTGCCTCTCAATCACAAGATCGAGACCTATTTCAGGCAGTTTTTGTTTTTGTTCTGGACGGTGGTGGGGGTGTTGTGGGGATGTGCTGTATTAATATTTCAGGGCTGCACGGTGGTGCAGTGGTTAGCGCTCTTAGCACAGCAAGAAGGTTCCCAGTTCAAGTCCTGGCTGGGGGACTTGAAACAGTGTCACCAATGGGGACCTTTCTGTGTGGAGTTTGCATGTTCTCCCTGTGCACGTGTTGGTTTTCTCCGGGTACCCCGGCTTCCTCCCACCGTTCAAAAACATGCTTCATAGGTTAATTGGTCAATCTAAATTGTCCCTAGGTGTGGATGCAAGAGTGTGTTGGTGTGTGACTGTGGCCCCTGCGACAGACTAGAGACCAGTCCAAGGGAGTGCCCTGCCTTTGCCCATGAGTAGCCGGGTTAGGCTTCGGCAGCCCCGTAACCCCAAAAGAGACAAAACGGTATAGAAAATGAATGAATTAATATTTCAGCAGAATATATATCTATGTAGCTCAGTTGGTTTAGTGGCACGCAGGAAACCAGTGGTAAAATCTAAGTGCCCACTTCATAACCCATAAGAAACAATAAAACACATGTCATGACAGCTCAGCTGTCGCACCACCAAACAAGGTCAGTCTCAGGTGTTGGGGAACCAGAGCATTCTGATGGTAAGGGACCTATAGTGATTTATGTCACTTTTAGGAAAACCCATTGACTGTATATGGGAAGTGAACTGAGTGTGACTTCATCCATAGAAAAAGGTTCCAATCAAATATAGTCAATTCAGTCAGTATTTTTCCACGATATGGACAACATGTTGGAACCTGATGACGTCAGTAAACAGTGATTGGTCCAAGTCAGTCTGAGTCAACATTTCTCTGGCAACCACTATCACCAATAAGGAGCAAGCTCGGGCAAATCTGTCAATCAAACGCTTCGAACATTTGATGTGAAATCACATACTTTCATTGAGGCATCTTATTGGTCAGTTATAACAAAAAACTATGATTGAGTAATAGCTGTTTATTTCTTTGTAGAAGTCTATGGGATTTTGGTTTCTTGGAATCAGCAGGTACTTCCTGTTTGGAACACGAGGGGGGAGGGGTCACTCAGTCCAGTTCTCAGATACAATCATTGGGAAAAGCACAACCATAAAAATGTAGCGCATAAAGCTCTGGTCTTTCAAAAAGCTGTTTGTCATTTCTTGCACTTTCCAACAAACCAAATCTAAATTAATCTAAAGTTTTTTTTTAATTACTTCAGAAGAATTCAAGACAATTTGATGGGGGTTTTTTTGTTCTGTTTTATTTTATTTTTTATTTTTTGTTTATCTCCATCCAGCTAAAGTGATACAGGACAAAGAAAAAACTCAAAGGACTCAATGGGGGCTTCATTACCATAGTTTATGTTAGTAAAGAAAACATTGCAATAGGAAAAAAATACATTAGAAATGATAAGTTACCAATGAGAAGTTGGGTTTTCCTTAAAAGTATTGGGTTTGTTTGAGTTAACATCAGAAAAATTGCACCACATTCCTGACAAACAAGACATTTGGAAACAATCTGAATTGACAAAAGTTGCTGCCATTTCCACCAAATGTATAGAAATATAATCAAAATTTTAAAAGAAAACCTGGTCAGGAGAAAAAGGTTCATTGTTATCCACCTTCTAAAGTTAAAAATTGAACAAATTAAATCTTAATTACAATTTAGATAAAACTGTTCAAATTTTTGCCATTCAGTCTCAAAAATTTCAAAAATGCCCAAATCTTTGGTGGTTGGAAGTTTTGACATCCATCAAACTAAGTCATCTTTGAAAATTCCTCAGAAAAAAAAGATTCATTCTAAACGTGTTAATCTTTACTTAAAAACAGTGGATTCAACTGTTAAGACCTAGAGGGGCGAGTTTTGGGCACCCGCCCAGGTGCCCCAGACCAAAATTAGCTGCTAAAAGGGGCTGCGGGGCGATCTCTGGTGCTTTTAATTCCCTTCCCAGGGCAGCGAGGCTCTGCAGGCAAGCCCGGCGTTGTCCAAAAAAACAGAGCCGGAATCAACCCTGGGGACCGATACAAATGCCAAGAATGTGTTCATGTGCTAATCCAATTATCTTCAAACCTATCAAGACCAGATTTAAGGCTTGTTCACTTATTTATGGGTTTTTTTCTGTTATGCAGGCATAAAGTTTGTGCTTAACTGCGCACACACAGGAGCAACAGCTGCGTAAGTCTTTGACTGAATGCACATCTGTTAGAGTGGCTTCATACAGCAAAATGGCCTGCTGACAGCAAGTGAATTGACTCAAGCGCTCCCTGTGAGTTATCATGTACGGAAGGCTGCCATGCAGCGAAGAGGACACATTTATTTTTGCTTTACTTCTTTTTCCCCTTCGCTGCCATTCTCTCAGCCTTTCATCTGCTGCCTATTTAAAGTACACCGGCCAGCAAGCTAAATCCATTATACCTCTTGCAGTGAAAATGCTTGTAACCATTTCAAACATGCGCTTTTCTTTAAACTCTAGTTTCCTGAAGGGGGGAGAGGGTGGGCTCAGGCCACCTAACCCTGACATTGTGTTGCCTGGCACCTAATCGCTTCGTGTAATAGCCTCTCCTCTTTTGAATATCAGAGCAGCAGGTTTTTTTTTTGTGCCTAAGACATGAACTGATGTAATTGAAAGCCTGATTCAGAGGTCTGTGTTCTTTCCTGTGAGTCACCGTGTTTGTGTGTAGGCAGCAAACACAAAATAGACACTATGATTTGGGAGAAAATAAGTATATTTGGGATGTTTGTCAGCATCATCAGAGGTTTTGTCACTGAATTGTTAAAATGTGGCATTTTTAAAAGTCACCCATCGGCTGGGGCATTGAGGGACCAAAAGCGGGTCTTCAGAGTGAAGCTGACTGCTTACACGCAAACTCCTCCAGCTGCCAAGTCCAAGCCAGGCCTGATCCAAGACTCTGTTTAGAGCTAGAAAAACACTTTGTTTACGCTCCAGGGTCCTTCACTGCTCAAACAGTGAAAGAGGGAAATCAACTTGTCTCTGGTACCCAAGCCACCGTTGCATCATCAACAGATGAAGTCAGCATCTCACACCCAACAGATGGGGTGAGCAGAACAGAGGCTGACTTTACCAAATGGACACCTGTGCTTCCTGGTGTCCAATCTACTGATCGAACCTCACTATCCAGGAAACAGACGCCCCTCCAGTTACTGGTGGAAGGTGAAGGAGTTGGTGCTTGAGGGAAATATATAGTCCAAGTCAGACACATGTATGAATGGACACCTTTGGTGATGTGATCCAGTGGTTTGTATGGAGCTCTTTTAAAGAACCACAGCAATGAAAGTTGTGTTTTTGATATTTTTAACATGTTCTTGTGGCATTTTTCGGATAATGGAAGACATAAATAAAGAAAGTCAGGCTTAAAATTACATTTCTGAGTATTTCTTTATTAAAATCATTGCAAATCAGGAGCAAAGGAAAAAAATGCCATTTGAAAGGTATCCACTTGCAGACAAATAGAGCCATGTACATCTTTGTTTTCCTCGTCTGCGCAGGTATCTTGATCAAAACTGTACGACTGGACAGCTCTGATGTTGCTCACCATTTTTGTTGCACCACTAATGTTAAGTTGGGGGTTTGAGGGGCTGTAAGCTAGTGGGAGAGCAAGTACACAGAAAGCTCTCAGTTATGGGTGACAAAAGGCAGGTAGAGTTGCTGCGTCAACAGTCACACTCACAATTTAGAGGTGAATTCCTTATGAACTACTGCTGCTCTGCAGAAATTACGCTCCAGCCAACGACACAGAATTTTTGTTTTTTATTTTGGCTAAAAACGACATAGACCTAATCATAGCTAAAGGACCACTGGTAAAGCTTTTATAATAGATCAAAAGATGATCAAAGTGGGACTTTAAAACCAGTTTTCATGACGGTTTAGTCATCACCATTTTGACCAAATATGACATTGTCAGACACTTCAGTTTCTAAAAATACCATCACTTATGAAAGGAAATCGAATCAAAACCACTAAGGCCACTTAAGAGCTTAAGAGAGTCACATTAAAAGTCACGTTAAACTGCCATGCTCCCATTTTTTAGCTATTTTACTCCTAAATATGAAATGTATACCTTTAACCAAATAGCGTCTGGATGGCTCAATTGACTAGGTGTAGGACTGGCGTGCAAGTAAACCTGTGTTTGTTTCCCAGGGTTGCAATGAGCCAGAAAAAAAATTCAGTGGTTCTTACGCAAGACCTTTCATCTTGATACCTATGTGGGTCTATCTGTGCATTGAAAATACATGGCTTTATCAGGAAGGGCATCTGGCATAAAAACTCTGCCAAACCAGTTGCGCAAGCTGATTCATTGTAGACCCCTGTCAGGATAAGGTGAACAACAGTCTTTACCCAAATCTTTAACGGTAAGAAAAAAAGGTTGGAGTTTAAAGCTGCATTCACACCGAACACGATTTGCTTGCCAGGGGCGTTGTGTTTTAATGTTAAGTCAATGTAGAGACGTGATCTGAGGCTGGGTGATTTGAGTGTCAGGCGTGTTGGTCCGGCAGCAGTGTGTTTTGAGCATCACAGCGCAATTAGGGCAATGTGCCGCATCCAGAGTTAAAAATATCAGAACTTTGGAGATGCCAATGCACAAACAATCAGGGACTCGATGCAAGCAATCTTGTCCTAAACTTCCATCAATCCATTTTCTTAACCTGCTGTATCCCTATAGCTTCAGAAATTTCCCACTGAGTTGTGGGCAAACTGTTTGGGCGAAGTGAGCCTACCCTTATTTCCCATCATTCTTTTGCTGATGGTGCCAAAAGATGGCTGCTGCTCTACTAAATAGAGTTTCCTGCACTCACATGTGTGATAAGTGCAACCTAGGACACTGCAGACTTTAGGAAACTGTTCAGAAGCTTAGACTGGAGCTCAGAGGAAAACAAAATCTAATAGAGAAAATACTCTCAGTATCTGCATCCCAGTCGAATTATATCCAAGAACTGCAGCATTCCATTAACACCAATCGTTCAATGTCCCAAACACTTCACTAACTGTCTTTGGTGAACTGCCAGCTGAAGCCCATTCCACCGCCACAGACAGCAACATCATCCAAATATGTGGCCATGAAATCAATGGATGGGAGCGGACGGATGTGGCTCCAAGCACCAACAACACCAGCTCTGCAGAAGAGGCCAGGAGTCCTCCATAAAACCAGGCCGACGCCAGACCCAGGGCTCCAGCCCGCTAGTTTGGGGAACCCTGGTGTAGAGCAGCGGGCTGGATCTAGCACACCTCCACATTTGGCCCAGCCCCCTGAACAATATCAGAGAAGCATGATTTTTTTTTTCAATTTGGCCACATGATCGAGTCCCACACAGAACGTGACTTTTTAATCCACCCTTCTGCAGTCTTTTCCCCTATCTGAACATTTTGTAAATCCCTGTCAAATAGAACAGAATACAGTTCGACAGAACTCTCTTTTTACATCCCAGTTCACCTTTCTCAGTCTGACCGTTTTTGTTTTTTTTTTAAACTGCGCACCCTGTTCTGTGTCCTGATTGGCTGGAGACCAAAGGGGGAGTGGGTAATTGGGAGAGTTGGGAGAATTCCCGGTGGGCTGCTTCACTTAGGTCAGGCCAGTCAGGAAAAATATTCATGGTGGAATATTAATAAATCTATGCAGGGCTGTTCGCTCTGAATTGTCCTGTTTATTATTTAAAGTTTGTGATTGATTTAAAAATTAATTTAGACTCCCAGAAACATTCTGTTCTGGTGCTGCTGGATCTTAGTACAACCTTGATCACCACATTCTTTTGTTCTGTAACTCAAGATGAACAACACAATATAAAATTTGATATAATAATGTAAAATTGTGGCCAGGGTAAGCAAAAAGACAGTTGCAAATAAAACTGCTGACTCAGCTAAAAATGTATTTTCACAAAAAAAAGAAAGTTGGAATCCACTAACAAAACCAATATGACTGTATTGGGGATATCCAAGGGAAGTTTTGAAATTAAAATGAGATGGCCACACGACCTATGGTTTGGCAACTATTTTGCTTCAAAATCTGACATTTGGCTAATTTTGAGAAAGGGAAAGCTAACCTTTTGTTTTGGCGATTTTCACAAAATTTCACACACATGCCACCAACCTAGGTCTACAACGACCCTTGGAGTTTCGTCGACCTTTGACCTTGGGAAGAGCCCACCATGATGAATTTTCTCAAAAAACACTTTTACTTTTTTTTTTCAGATCGTCTCCTAACTTCTCAGGCGTCATTGGGGAGCATTTGGGAACAAATAGTTACTATTACAAGTTGAAGATTTTAAGCAGCGTGCGCATGGCTAGCTTGCAGAAGTGGCATACTTCTATTTGTAACCCTGTGCCATTAAGCTGAAAAGAGAAACACCTGGCACATGCTTTTATTGTGGCAGGCCCTGCTGCTATTTAAGTTCCAGGTTATGCGAAGCACTTCCTGCTACCTGCTTCCTGCTCTGGCTGCTGTTATTGCTGTGGTGAGCATTCTTTTCTTTTTTTTTTTTTTTTTTTTTAACTTGTCCTGTCCAACAGCTGAGCAGACAGATATGAGCTGAAAGCCTCTTGCATTAGACAGATTTTACTCTTACAATCGGGGGTTATAAATCATTGGGAACACAAATTGTATGTTGGTATAAGCCCCTTTTGTCATTTAAACGAAACTTTATTAATATTAATTTTGTTTGTGTTCTTTTTGTTGGACCGGACGGAAAAAGGGGGAAAGAGGGGGTGGGGGCGGTGGATAATAGATTTTAGAGGAAGACTAATGGCAAGGGAGGGCTGCACGGTGGCGCAGTGGTTAGCGCTCCTGCCTCACAGCAAGAAGGTTCAAGTCCTGGCTGGGGACCTTTCTGTGTGGAGTTTGCATGTTCTCCCCGTGCATGCGTGGGTTTTCTCCGGGTACTCCGGCTTCCTCCCACCGTCCAAAAGCATGCTTCATAGGTTAATTGGTCACTGTAAATTGTCCCTAGGTGTGAATGTGAGTGTGTAGGGGTGTGTGATTGTGGCCCCTGCGACAGACTGGCGACCAGACCAGGGGTGTACCCTGCCTTCGCCCATGAGTAGCCGGGTTAGGCTCCGGCAACCCCGTGACCCCGAAAGGGATAAAGCGGATTGGAAAAGGAATGAATGAATGATGAATGGACAATTTAAATTGACAACCACACGTGTACTTGACTTAACTTAAAACCTTTGAAACAAAGGAAACTTCTTTTGATACCATGAATTGAATACCTGCTTGTTTTGTTTTCCTAGTACGTGATGTATTAGTGGTTCTTATTTACCCTTTTTTTCCCAGTAGTTAGACTGTGCTTTGTTTTTGATTGTATTATTCTCTGACCCTTTCTAGGTCAGGTTTTTTTGCTGTGCGATCTTCTGATTTCGTCATATTGATGGTGAGCTACCCACACTGAACCAACCCTGATAGTTGCATCTCTTCCAACATCCCAACTATCTGCAATAAAACTCAACGGGTTTCCATCTTACTACAAAACGCATTTCTGGACTGCATCA
>BSAI01000191.1:96490-193254 GCA_036245035.1 Adrianichthys oophorus | reverse complement strand
AATACAACCGGTTGATATTTATCCTGACCTGCTTTGCGTTTTCCCCTCCATGAACCGGCACCTTAACGTGGTGGAGGGGTTTGAGTGCTCGAGTGATCCCAGGAGCTATGCTGTCTGGGGCTTCGGCTCCTGGTAGGGTCTCCCATGGCAGACAGGTCCTGGGTGACGAGCCAGACAAAGAGCGGTTCACAAACCCCTTTATGAAAATAAACATCACAGATCCAGTTGCGTCGCCCGGATTGGCGTTACCGGGGCCTCACCCTGGAGCCAGGCCTGGGGTTGGGGCTCGCAGGCGAGCGCCTGGTGGCCGGGGCTCCTCCCACGGGCCCCGGTCGGGTAAAACCCGAACGATCAACGTGGGATCACTCCCCAGTGGGCCCACCACCTGCAGGAGAGCTCAGAAGGGGCCGGTGCGATGTGGTTTGGGTGGCAGTCGAGGGCGAGTGCCTCGGCGGCCTAAACCCCGGTCATGGAACTTGGCTTTTGGGACATGGAACGTCACCTCTTTGGGAGGGAAGGAGCCTGAGCTTGTGCGAGAGGTTGAGAGGTACCGGCTAGATATAGTTGGGCTCACCTCTACGCACAGTCTGGGCTCTGAAACTCAGTCTCTCGAGAGGGGTTGGACTCTCTACCATCCTGGAGTTGCACATGGTGAGAGGCGGCGGGCTGGGGTGGGCTTACTTGTGAGCCCCCAGCTTAGCCGCCAAGTGTTGGAGTTCACCCCGGTGGATGAGAGAGTTGCGTCCCTCCGCCTTCAGGTGGGGGACAGGTCTCTGACTGTGGTTTCGGCTTATGGGCCGAACAGCAGTTCAGAGTACCCAGCTTTCTTGGTGTCTCTCGGAGGGGTACTGGAAAGTGCCCCAACGGGGGACTCCATTGTCCTCCTGGGTGACTTCAATGCCCACGTGGGCAATGACAGTAGCACCTGGAGGGGGGTGATTGGCAGGAACGGCTTCCCTGATCTGAACCCGAGCGGTGTTTTGTTGTTGGACTTCTGTGCTAGTCATAGTTTGTCCATAACAAACACTATGTTTGAGCACAAGGGTGTCCATCAATACACGTGGCATCAGGACACCCTCGGCAGGAGATCAATGATCGACTTTGTAGTCGTTTCAGGAGACCTTCGGCCGTGTGTCTTGGACACTCGGGTAAAGACAGGGGCAGAGCTGTCCACTGATCACTACCTGGTGGTGAGTTCGATTCGATGGCGGGGAAGGAGGCCGGAAAGACTCGGCAGACCCAAACGTAGTGTGAGGGTCTGCTGGGAACTTCTGGCTGAGCCCTCCGTCAGGGAAGTCTTTAACTCCCACATCCGGGAGAACTTCAAACAGGTACCAAGGGAGGCTGGTAACATTGAGTCTGAATGGACCATGTTCTCCACCTCCATTGTCTCTGCTGCTGTTCGGAGCTGTGGTCGCAAGGTCTCTGGTGCCTGTCGTGGCGGCAACCCCCGAACCCGTTGGTGGACACCGGAAGTAAGGGATGCCGTCAAGCTGAAGAAGGAGTCCTATCAGGTCTGGCTGACGTGTGGGACTCCAAAGGCAGCTGACAGGTATTGGCAGTCTAAGCGAGCTGCGGCTCAGGCTGTAGTAGAGGCAAAAACTCGGTCCTGGGAGGAGTTCGGTGAGGCCATGGAGAAGGACTATCGGTTGGCCTCGAAGAGGTTCTGGCAAACCGTCCGGCGCCTCAGAAAGGGGAAGCAGCTTTCTGCAGGCACCATTTTCAGTGCAGGTGGGGAGCTGCTGACTTCGACTGGGGACATTGTCGGGCGGTGGAAGGAATACTTTGAGGATCTCCTCAATCCTGCTGACACGCCTTGTCTTGAGGAAGCAGAGGCTGAGAGCCTTGGGGTGGGGCTGTCCATTACCCAAGCTGAAGTCACAGAGGTAGTTAACAAGCTCCTCTGTGGCAAGGCACCGGGAGTGGATGAGGTCCGCCCTGAGTACCTCAAGTCTCTGGATGCTGTGGGAGTGTCTTGGTTAACGCGTCTCTGCAGCATCGCGTGGCAGTCAGGAACAGTACCACTGGACTGGCAGACAGGGGTGGTGGTTCCCCTTTTCAAGAAGGGGGACCGGAGGGTGTGTTCCAACTACCGGGGAATCACACTCCTCAGCCTCCCTGGGAAAGTCTATGCCAGGGTACTGGACAGGATGAGCGAACTCCCACGAACCCTCCAGCACCCTGGACAGGGTGTAGAGCTGATCCACAGTTCCACGACCAGGGCGGAAACCGCATTGTTGTTCTTGGATCTGAGGTTCGACTATCGGCCGGACTCTCCTCTCCACATGTGTTTTGTGGATTTGGAGAAGGCGTTCGACCGTGTGCCCCGTGGTGTCCTGTGGAGGGTACTTTGGGAGTATGGGGTCCGGGGAGCCTTACTCAGGGCTGTCCGGTCTCTGTATGACCAGAGCAGGAGCATGGTCCGCATAGCTGGCAGTAAGTCAGACCTGTTCCCAGTGCATGTTGGACTCCGGCAGGGCTGCCCTTTGTCACCGGTTCTTTTCATAGTTTTTATGGACAGAATTTCTAGGTGCAGCCAAGGTCCGGAGGGGGTCTGGTTCGGGAACCACAGGATTTCCTCTCTGCTCTTTGCAGATGATGTTGTCCTGTTGGCTTCATCGAACCAGGACCTCCAGTATGCATTGGAACGGTTTGCAGCCAAGTGTGAAGCGGCTGGGATGAGGGTCAGCACCGCTAAGTCTGAGGCCATGGTTCTCGACCGGAGAAAGGTAGTTTGCCCTCTCTGGGTGGGTGGAGTGCTCCTTCCCCAAGTGGAGGAGTTTAAGTATCTTGGGGTCTTGTTCACGAGTGAGGGAAGATCGGAGCGTGAGATCGACAGGCGGATTGGTGCTGCGTCCACCGTTATGCGGTCGCTGTACCGGTCCGTCGTGGTGAAGAGAGAGCTAAGCCAGAAAGCAAGGCTCTCAATTTACCGGTCGATCTACGCCCCAATACTCACCTATGGTCATGAGCTCTGGGTCATGACCGAAAGAACGAGGTCCCGGATCCAGGCGGCTGAAATGAGCTTCCTCCGTAGGGTGGCTGGGCACTCACTTAGAGATAGGGTGAGAAGCTCGGTTACCCGGGAGGAATTCGGAGTAGAGCCGCTTCTCCTCCAAATCGAGAGGAGCCAGTTGAGGTGGCTCGGGCATTTAATTCGGATGCCCCCTGGACGCCTCCCTAGGGAGGTGTTCCAGGCATGTCCCACTGGGAGGAGGCCCCGGGGAAGACCCAGGACACGCTGGAGAGACTACGTCTCTCGGCTGGCCTGGGAACGACTCGGGGTCCCCCCAGAGGAGCTGGAGGAAGTGGCTGGGGAGCGGGAAGTCTGGGCATCTTTACTTAGACTGCTGCCCCCGCGACCCGGTCCCGGATAAGCGGAAGAAAATGGATGGATGGATGCTTTGCGTTTTCATTTACACACCCTGGGCTCCTTGAGACGATTCTTCTTTTCTACGCATGTCAGGGCGCCTAGCCTTTAGTTTAGACAATGCGTTACATATTACTCACACATTTTTTGACGTAATATTGTGAAAATTTTATATCTTGATCCCTGACTAGAGCTGGACAAAATATTACAAGACACGATATGAACATATTAGGAATGTGGGCGAGGTTATCAATTACCCTTCGTTGTTAAGGAATTGGAAAGTTTACTTTTGCTGATTCTTCTGAAACTCGCGTCAATCTGTTTGGTATCACCAAACAGCCAAAACATAAAATGGTTGCTATAGAGATAAAACCAACAGAAAAGCCGCCACCTTGAAAAAAGTGCTTTAAAAAGTTCAAGTCAAAGGTGGGCAGCGAGGGTGGCGATGGCGCGTAGAGGCGGGAAACAAATGCAGCAGTGGTGCATAGAGGCGGGAAACGATATTACAGCTCAACCAGGTCAAAACAGAAGTTTTACCAATGGGATTATTTTACCAAAGCTTCAGAATTTTAAACCCTCTCGCTGTGCAAGAAACGTGGGCGTACTTTTTGACCCTGAGTGTCATTAGGAAAGGATTTTTTCATCTTAAAAATAGACCACCCATTCCTCTCTCTTGTCAGCACAGAGGAGCTGATGCATGCTTTTATTTTCAGAAGTTGAGATTATTATAATGCCCTGCTTTCTGATTTATCTAAAAAACCTTTTGTAGGTCTACAATTACTTTGCTCAGTGGCACGAGTTCGGACGCGGAACAGGGGCAGACCCGGGCAGGGACACACTACACCCATTTTAAAAACGTTGTATTGGCTCCCTGTGCATTTCAGGACTGATTTTAATATTCTTTTAATGGTTCATAAATGTCTTTGGACTTTCTTATTTAGGTGATTTTAAAGTATGAGCCCTCGCAGATTCTGAGGTCCTCTGGCAACAGCCTTCTAGTTAACACTAAGGTGAGGACCAAAACTTATGGTAAGGCTTCGTTTAGCCACTACAGTCCTCACCTCACTACTGTGGAGTGGACCCCATTGCTGTCTTGATCTGGGTAGGCACTGGTCTGGGGATGTTCCTGTGGCTGAGCTGGCTCCTGGTATTGTGGCGATCTGACAGTTTGCGGAGGACAGTTGAGAGGCGGGCCCTCTAATTAGAGTGTCATCATCTGTGAAAAAGAAGAAAAGAATAGGACAAAGGCAGAGGATCTTGAGGGAGAGAGCAGAAAGGAGGAGGAAGGTGAAAGACTCGCTCACCCTCTGACACTCAACCCCGCTCCCACCAACTGAATGACCGCCATTGCCACAGTTGAAATCTGAGCAGAGCCTCAATGGACAGTTTACCATACAGGAAGGCATCCTGCACTCTCAACTTCAGGGCAAATATTCAACCAATCGTCTGCTGAAAACCTGGATCAAATTTGCAACACAATGAACTTCTCTAAAGCACAAAGGACAGTTAAAAAAACCTGGATCGGATTCAACGCACAAAGGATCTGTTACAGGAAATGACTGCCCTCCTAAAAAAACCTGGAGTGGATTAGGACTTCTGGACCGTTCCTTTCGTCGCTGAACAAGAAACCAAAAAGTACCAGGAAGAACAAAACTGTGGGGCCTTGCTTTTGTTTCTTCCTTCCAGCATTACATCTCCTAAACGAATAGAAACAATATAAGAGTTCAAACGATTTTTGGCCTTTTTGTGTTTGTGAAGAGTCAAGGGTGTGGATAACATCCTTTGTGACAGAGTGCTTTTTTTTTTTTTGTTTATTTTACGGATATGCCAGGAGAGAGACCTGACTGGCACCCAATAAAAAAGTCATCCACAAACTGTCACAGTATGAAGAGATTCCCAAAATACTGTGTCCTCACAGCACAGCTAAGCCTGAAGTTTCTTTTATAATGTACTTTTATACGTATTCTTTATTTGTGGGGTCATTGCTTGAGTATGTGGTAATGGAGAGGGGGGGGGGTGAAGGGTGTGTTAGGTTATTCTATTTGTTTTTACTTTTTTTTTTTTTGCTGTCTACTACTGGTTTTAAATGTGATGCGCTTTGAGCTATGTAAGTATGAGACTTGTTTTTTATCCTGATGTCAAATGTATTGATGAACACTCTTGTGTTTGAAGATGGTGTTCATTATGGACAAACTATGACGAGCACATAAGTCCAGTGGTACTTTCCAGTACCCCTTTGAGAGTTATCAAGAAGATACCAATAATTTTTACATTGTAAATGGCATACACTTACATAGCACTTTTTTTTTTACCTTCCTTAAAGTGCTTTACAGTCACAGTCTCATTCACCCACAAACACAAACATTCACACACTGATGGCAGCTCTGCTGCTGAACACTGGCACCAACCTATAACAGCCAGGAGAAACGTGGGGTTCAGGGCACTTCCACACATAAGCGCACCAGATCGAGCCTGTGATCTTCCGATCAAAGGCCAACTGCTCTATTCTGCACCACAGCGACACCATATTAAAACTAATTATTTTCTTTTTCAGAACTTATGCAACCATTTGGCAGACAGAGTTAGCCCAGGAGCAGGAAGGACACAACACAGGTTCTCGAAATTTAATAAACCACAGGCCCAAAACAGACAGAATGTACAGACGCAGAAAAAAACAACTAAAAAGTGAGTCTAATGAGTGATTGCAGGCAGAAGTGACTCTCAGAGAGATTTCAGAAGAAGAAGGAAATTCAAGAGAAGTCACAGCCGGCCTGCAAGAACAAAAACAGAAAACAAAAACCCAACAATAGCTATTTCATAAAAACTTATTTCAGTGAGTTGAACTTTAGTCTTTATCTGCAAAAATACTTGATAGCTTTACTTTCAACACAAGAAGCTTCACCAAAGCTTTACTTTGAACATGTATTTAATTTTGGCAACTGTAGCACATTTGGTTTGCTTAGTTTAAATACCTGAAATAAAATATTATTCTGCATTCAAGAGCAATAATTACATTGACTGATAAGCATTTTCACTACTCTCCATCAAATTTCTAAAGATTGGGAAGCAGAAATCTTGCACGTTGCAAATATTCAACTCATATTTTTGGGCACTGATTGGGATATCCGAGTATTTGTATATGAAGAAGACGGATGAGGGAGGAGGGCGGGGAGCAGAATCTACTTTATAAAATATTTTAAAAGTCAGTCATACCGTGACATTCTAAAACCCATATGTTATTACAGGTAATAAGATTCTGCATGTTTTGTTAATGTTTGAGTGAAATGGCCAAATAAAAATAGTGAACGTAAAACGATCTGGAAACCAAGGTGCCAAACGCCAGAGATGGACAAAAAAAAAGTTCAAAGCCATCTAGTACCCAATCTCGGATGAAAAGAAAAGAAAAGTAAAGAAAAGAGGAGAAACAAGATAAAGGGTAAAGGGTATGTCATCATAGATACAGATGTACATTTTCTAGTGCAGTGAAATAATAGCTTTTGATATAGTGATATAACTTTTTCTCGATAGTAAAATGAGCCTATTGCGACAGACTTTTATTGTGAAGGGTCCGAATTTAACACTCGCCAGTCATGAGCCTTTTCGTTTCTATGGCGAGTAAAAGCTAGAGGATTAGTCAAAACATGGAGAGTAAATGTTTGTGTATTCTTAATCATGTTTATTAGCTCTTCTTTTGGTGAATTTCTTTTGTCCTCTTCTCCTCTACCACCTGCACGTGAGGTAAACAAAACACACCATAAGTGCGAGACACAACACCCCATTCCTGCAGTCATTTCACCTGTGCAGCAATTAGTTTTGGCTGATGGAACAGCTAAACATGTGGCAATTTATGAAAGGATCGAGTCAGAACTGGAGGATAAAGCTGCTTCACTTAAAGCAGCAACAGACAGATTCATAAAATGCATTGATTTGCAGACCGCACTGTAAGACACTAATGCTATGATGCTACCTTGTTAGCCATTAATGCTAGCTGTTCTGTATGTCTTGTGTGATCATGGACCTGTTTATAGTCCGACAGTTTTACAGTAGTATACTGGCCTTTAAGACGTGCTGGATAAATACAACAAGATTTGTTCATAGTACATTCATAAAAACAGTATTTTCTAAATAATAAAAGGATTGAATCCACTGTTTTATCAGCATCTGTATAGCATAACAGAATCTGTGTTACACTAAAAACTATGAGGGGATATTCAGGACATATTTCATTATCAACCACTCACGGACCTATATTCTCACTCTCACATACATACATTCTCACTCTTACATACATACATTCTTTTACATACACTTTTTTACAGAGTAATATGCACTGCAAATTGTGCATGAGGCATGTTCTTTTAAAACTGGAAATACCACCAACCTTTTTCTCACCTGAAGCAGTACCACCAAGCATGCTCAATCTCTGACTGAAATAATTCTCCAGCAAATACAACAAAGGTAAGACCTTTGCAGTAGCAACAGTCTAAACTACCAGAAGAAAATTTTGAGCATTTGCTTTTAGTTTCTAGCTTATTCACAAGAAGTTGACAAAAATTTTTGTCAATTTTATGTTTGTTCTGTAAAACTTGAAAACAATTGAATTTATTTGTTGAATTAATGCTTCGATTTTAAATGGAATTGATCAAGCAGTTTAGTGTTCTGTTTTATTTGTTCTCTTTTAAAACTTGAAAGCTTTTGCTTTCATTTTCAGTTTAATTTGTAATATCTGGAAAAAAACCTGTCGTATCATGTTCCTTCAGTGCATCTGTTATGTTTACTGTATGATAGGAAATAAATATTTACAACTAAACAATCTGCTGATGAATACACGTCTCTTATGAGCCAGAGTGTTTAAATTTGACTGATATAGTTATTTGGTTTATATCGTGATATATATTGTTATTGCCTGATATGAAAAAAAACAATATACAGATACAACAAATTCACTCTCGTCCAGCCCCAAGTAAAGGCCAAACATAGTAAAACAGCCAGACATGAAAACAGACAAAAAACCCATACTTAAACACCAATCCACCCACACAAACAAAGTAATGGTATCCCACAATTCCTTGCGCTGCCACCTCTGACAACAGGCCAAATCTGCCTGTGACCATCATTACAATGCATTAGGCGTGTTTGAGATGACCCAGGCGGACGCAGCGCTGCGCAGATCGACTGGTGTGAGGTGCTAGTTATGCTAGTTAGATTTTCGCTCCAACATCATATGTCAATCATCATAAAAATATAAAGAAAGGAGCGGGTGCAGGTGCCTACTTAAGTGCAGCAAACAACTACAAAACAATGCATTGTGGGACACGGTGTCCTTACAGTTCATGTAAGTGATGCTGATCAAAACGACAGGAGCTCAATGAGGGATATCTATGTATTTTGTAACTCTTTCTGCAAAAAGTATATCACTGATGAAAATTAAACAAAATTTATATTATTTACAAATAAAAAACAACGTTGTATTTGTACACCTATTTTAAATAATTGTATGCACACAGTCAATGTATGACTACATTTATTTATAAACTTGACCTTATCTCCCTCTTTCTTATGTCATATCATGACGTATTGAAAAAATTGCTTTATTTTCATTGATAATAATTTGCATTCAAGATTCTCTGCATTTTATGTTTCCACTTCCATGAATGAGGAAAGTACCAACACTTCTTGTTGGCCACTTAAAGCACTGATTATGACGCATAGAAAAAAATGACTTTTTATTTTAATCAATATTTACATTTTACATTTACCGCCACTTCTTATGTATTTAATGCATGTATTTAATTTGATTTTATGTATTTTATTGTATGCTTTTTATCTTATCTTCTAACTTATGTTTTTAAATTCGTTTGAAGTATTTCATTGTAGTATTTTACTATGATTTTAACCCCAAGGGTTCCCTAAGGGGATCTTCTGTACCAGGGCTTGGTGTCTTGGTCTGGGGTCGTTGCCGCAGTTGTCGCCCTTACTGGGGCGGCTGGAGTTCTAGATTGCAGCCTTTCAGCTGTGGAGTGGACTTCATTGCTGTCCCGGTCTGGATGGCCACTGTGGCGGCGTTCCTGTGACTGAACTGCTCCTGGCATGAATAGATTCCCAAATACTGTTTCCTCACAGCAGAGCCAAGCCTTAAGTTTCTTTCAGAAATTATTTTATTCGTAGCCTCCTCATTTTGTTTGGGGTCATGGGTTGTATGTGTTATTGGTTGGGGGGGGGTAAAGAGTGGGTTGGGTTTTTATTGTGTTTTTGCTTTTGTTTTGTTTTTAAATGTAAAGCGCTTTGAGTTGCGCCAAGTATGAGAAGATGAATAAAGTTTGATTTGATTTGATTCTTGTTGTCCACTAAAAGCACTGCCGCCAGGGAAGGGTCTCACCCGGGAAGTAATTCAGTGTAGAACCACCACAGCCGAACACAGTCAATGATTGAAACACAGGGAGACTTTCAGAGTCCTGAAGAAGCTTCTACTTGTCTTTTCCTTTTTTTTTTTTTTTTTTTTATACAGAGCAGCTGGGCACACATTGGACAGCGTTTTTTTATTACACCACTGAAAAAGGTTGCAGCCAAAGTAGTGACACACTAGAGCCCTGCATTAAGATCAAATTTTACGTTAAGGTTAAGTTTGCCTAAACATCTAATTATTCTAAGTTTTGTGTATCCTATACCGTCAATAAGCCTTGAATGGGTAAATATGATTTTTTTTTTACCTCAATCATAACAAATAGAGTTCAGAAATGTATCGACACCCAGATTAAACCTGACGAAACAGGCTTTATTGCACCAACATAGATTGACAATACCAGGCGAGCCCTGAATTTGCAGACAATAGTAATAAAGAGAAACACCTTGCCGATGTTTCTCGGCTTGAATGTGGAGAACGCATTTATTAAGATCTGCCCCTTGTGTACAGCTGTCAAGGTTAACTCTGAAAACACAAGGCAATATTAGAGCAGAGTCAGGAGCCCAGCATGATTTCTCGCGAGGAGAACAGTGACAGAAGCAACCTCAGTTACCATTCTATCCACCTTACTATGAAGTGCTTCTGCTTGCTTTCCTTCTTATTTATTTCAGGGAGGCCCTAGGTTACATGGGTTGGGCTAGTATAAGGATTTGCATAACAATAAATCATCAGTCTACATTCTTTCAAAGCTTGGTCCATTCTTTAATCATCAGGTGAGATCAATGCAGGATCAATGCAGGGTTCCTGTTTTTTGATAGTGACGTTCCTTCTTCTTTAAATTACTTGTGGAAAGTTTATTTTGCACACAAAGCAGAAACTTCTTAAAGGATCAAGCCTAGTAGTTCAAACAAAATGTAAGTACAGTTTAAACAGCAGTTAGAATGATAATAACTAGAAAAGTGTGGAAATATGTTTGATTGCAGAATTACTGAAGGTAGTTGCTTTAATTGCTTAACTGAATAACTTTTTGCAGAAGAAGCTGAAATTTATTAAAAGGCAAAAGGTTGCTGTTACTAATTTGCAGAATTTTTTAAAGCTATAAGTGTAAAGCCGCAGAACAACCTTCCAATGGCAAGGCAGCACATTTTAATTGACTGCAGAAAACAATAAATTGCAGAAAAACAATAAGTTAAAAATCTTACTGAAGTTAGCTTAAAAACTTCATTAAGTTCCAAATTACACAAAGCACCTGGAATATTGAGAAAAATATTAGCTAAAAACCAAATTAGCTTAAAAACCTTGGTAGATGCCAATTTAGCTAAAAACATCTAGCAGCAGCTATCTAAACTGGCAGTAGCTCAGGTGGTTGCGCAGGTCAGCCATTGATCAAAGGATTGGTGGTTTAATCCCTACTCCCTTCAGCCATTGTGTCCTTGGGCACTTAACCCTTCTTGACTCCAGTGTGTGGCTCTAGTGTGTGAATGTACCAGTGATGGTCAGAGGGGCTGTTTGGTGTGTAATGCAAGCCATGCCTCTCTCAGTCTGCCCCAGGGCAGCTGTGGCTACTTCAGTAGCTTATCATCACCAATTGCGTATGAATAATGGATCTACATTGTAAGCACTTTGATTACCCGGAAAAGCACAGATAAATCAAATCTATTATTATTAATGCTAAGATATTAGCTAAACTCTAAAATAGCCTTAAAATGTCAGTAGATGCCAAATTAGCCACCAAAAAAGCTAGCATATTGCTAAAATGTTAACTAAATGCCAAATTACTTTAGAAACTTCTGTAAATGAGTCATGTGTCAGAGCTTGGACTTCCAGCTCCATCTCAAACCACCAGAGGGATCCCTCTCCTGAATTTTTATACCCTCTGCTTACTTCCTTACTCCATCTCCCACCAGTCAGTGCTCTCTCCCCCACATCTTCACCAGCTGTGACTCATCATACTCATCAGCCTCACCATATATATATGCCCTGTCTGGACTTTGCTCCTTGCAAAGTATTGTTTTGTTTAGCAAACAACTCTGAGTGCTCTCCTCTGTTTCTTGCCTACTTGTGTTTGACCTTTCCCTGTCTCCTTGACTCCCTGTCTGTCTCCATGTTTTTGACTCCTGCCTGACTTTTGACTACGTCCTGTTTTGCCCTTGCCTGTTTTGGTCAATATTAGACTTAACTGCCTGCACATGGAAACACAGTCCTCCATGTCTTCATTACAGCATGATTAGCCAAAAAAAGATATAGCATATTACTAAAATGTTACATAATGGCCAAATTAGTATCAAAAACTTTGGTAGATGCCAATTTAGCTAAAAACAGCTAGCATATTTCTAAAATATTAACTAAACACAAAACAAGCTTGAAAAACATCAGTAGATCCTGCTAATTTAGTCAAAACAGCTAGCATATTTCTAAAATTTTAGCTTAACACAAAATAAGCTTTAAAAACCTTAGTAGATTACAAATTAGCTAAAAACAGCTAGCATATTTCTTAAATACAAGCTAAACACCAAATAATTCAATTCAATTTTATGTATATAGTCCAATATCACAGCCACAGCCGTCTCATTGGACTGATATCAGAATATTGCAAGAAACAACAAAGAAATCAATCATGTAAAAGTAAACAATAGCTGGTTGTTAAACAGACTAAGCTGAACAAACATCTCTGTCCTTACACCCTCCTTCTCGGTGAGGAAAAACTAATTAAAAAAACCCTATCTTTTTTTGGGGGGGAAAAAACTAAGAAACCTCAGGGTTGCCCACATGAAGGAGAGATCCTCAACCCCGGACGGACAGGTGATGCACTAGAACTATTAAAGAAAAGTGAGCTTAATTCATTCTATAACTACATGGCTGAATAACAAGTATATGTCTAATAAACAAACACGCCTAGATAAACAGCTACAAGTTAAGATAACAGCTAGATATTCAAATAAACAACGACAAGTTTGAATAGAGTAGCAGATGGGCTTCATCCAGTAGGAGTTGTGGAAGCGGCTGGGTTTGCTGGAGGAGCCATAGGCGAGGTCACGGCCAAAGACAAGAGCGGGAAGAGCCAAAGGCGAGGTCACAGCCAAAGACAGGAGCGGGAAGAGTCAGAGGCGAGGTCACAGCCAAAGACAGGAGCGGGAAGAGTCAAAGGCGAGGTCACAGCCAAAGACAAGAGCACAGGCGAGGTCATGGCCAAACAGGAGTCCAGGCGAGGCGAGGTCGCGGCCAAAGACTAGAGTACAGGCGAGGCGAGGTTGCGGCCAAAGACGGGAGTATAGGCGAGGCGAGGTCACGGCAAAAGACAGGAGCAGGAAGAGCCAAAGGCGAGGTCACGGCCAAAGACAGGAGCACAGACGATCCACCTGAAATCAGAAATCTCTCCCGCTCCCCCGTAGGGGGAAAGAGGGACAACATGTGAATCACACTGCACCAAACAGAGGCATGATATACAAAATAAAATAATGCAATGGCAGATGGCAAGTGATGTAATGAAGTTGCAGGTGGGGGGAGTGGGGGTGGGAGAAGGATACAGACCCTGGTTAAGGCAGGGGAGAGAGGGGGGGGTAGGAGAAGGATGCAGACCCTGGTTCGGGTAGGGGAGAGAGGAAGGGAGGATTGGGGGTGGGAGAAGGATGCAGACCCGGGTTAGGGTAGGGGTTCAAGCTTCAAAAACCTCAGTAGATTGCAAATTAGCCAAACGAGCTAGCATAATATAAGCATAATGGTTAAATACCAAATTGGTAGGAAAAAATACCTAAATAAACTAAAACAGTGTAGGCTATAATTTGCCAATAATGCCTAAGTGGTCGAGGTCTGCGATTTTGAGGTTTTCCACCAAAAGATTTATTCCTAACATGTAAGTGCTAATGACAGAGCTCTGGGTCTTCAAAATGTCCCTATCTGCTACCGTCTAAATGGACGTTCTAACACCAGGCACGATGAAGAAGACGCGCTCTGACCCTTGACCCATCAATTTAAACACAATGATTATGAATATGCAAACAGTAGGCTGGGTCTTCATCTCCAATTGGTCCTTCACGCCTCCTTCCTCACTTGTAGTTTATGAGGATTCTGTCCCCAGATGAACTGGGTTTTTTTTTCCACTGGTCTGTGAATCCCATCCTCCACATGAGCTGGTTTAATGACCCCACATTCCTGTTGACACTTCTGCTGGCATGCACCTCCAACTGTAATTCTCACCAAAGAGCAGTTTGGTCCTATAAAATAATTTCAACATCTGTGGAAAATCAGAATTACACAGTATGCCATGCAAACTGCAAATTTATTCAAACGTTTAATCACTAAGCATTTCAAATAAATAAAGCAAATCAGATTGTGTTAAGTTTTATTGAACTGGAAACTGCTTCTCTTCTTCAACAGGTAGCATATTGTTAAAATATCAGTTATATGCTAAATTAGCTTAAAAACCCTGGTAGATGGCAATGTAGCCAGTAGAGTTAGCTTATTGCTAAAATATTAGTTTAATGTTGAAATAAACTTGAGATAATTTTGCTAAATGAACTAGCCTAATTTTAGAAATACAACTGAATGCCAAATTAGCTTAAAGATCTCAGTAGATTATTAAATGGCCAGAAAGCTAACATATAGTGGAAATCACTGCTAAACTCCAAATTAGCTTGCAAAACTTCAATAGATGCCAAATTAGCTAAAATAACACAAACATAATGGTTACATAACAAATTAGAATTAAAGCACTGGAAATGTATATATGTTATCTTAAATAGCCAACATATTGCAAAATACCAAAGTACCTTAAAAATTCTCAGACGATGCTAAATTAGCTATTCATGCTACTAAGCGTGAAAGATGATAGAAAAGGTCCTATGTTGCCTAAAGTGTGATTCAATGCATATCACTAAATGATTATGCTCATAGTCCTTATTGACAGCAGATAGTAAACTAAGAACACATATTGAACAATCCAATAATTTACTTTAGACAAGTGCGCAGGATGAGGTCTTTAAGTGCCTTGCCAAAGGACACTTCAATATATGAATGACCAGACAAAGCATCAAATTCCTTATCCCTAAAATGGAAGTGTCATACAGTGCACCCGGAAAGTATTCACAGCGCCTCTCTTCTTTCACATTTTATGATGTCACAGCCTTATTTGAAAATAGATTAAATCAGTTTTCTTCCTGACAAAATCTTTTAAAAACATCCTATAACGATAATATTGAAAAGTTCTTTTGAAATTGTTGCAAATTTATTAAAAATAAAAAACCTGAAAAATAATATGTACATTAGTATTCACAGCCTTTGCTCAATACTTTGTTGCTGAACCTTTGGCAGCAATTACAGCCTCAAGTTATTTTGAATATGATGTCACAAGCTTGGTACATCTTTCTTTGGACAGTTTGGCAGGTTCCTCTTTGCAGTACCGCTCAAGCTCCATCCGTAATTTTCAGATCTCTCCATAGATGTTCAATTGAATTCAAGTCTGGGCTTTGGCTGGGTCACTCAAGGACATTGATAGAGTTGTTCTGAAGCCACTCCCTCGATACCTTGGCGGTGTGCTTTGGATCACTGTCCTGCTGAAAGATGAACCATTGCCCCAGTCTGAGGTCAAGAGCGCTCTGGAGCAGATTTTCATCAAGGATGTCTCTGTACATTGCTGCAGTCAGCTTTCCCTCTATCCAGTTCCTGCTGCCGAAAAACATCTCCACAACATGATGCTGCCACCACCATGCTTCACTGTAGGGATGGTATTGGCCTGGTACTAAACAGTGCCTTGATTTCTCCAAGCATAACGCCTGCCATTCACTCCAAAAAGTTATTTTTTGGTCTTGTCAGACCACAGAATTTTGTTTCTCATGGTCTGAGAGTCATTCAGGAACCTTTTGGCAAACTCCAGACAAGCTTCCATGTGCTTTTTATTAAGAAGGGGCCACTCATCAGGCCACTCTACCATACAGGCCTGATTGTAGTGTACTGTAGTGCTGCACAGATGGTTGTCCTTCTGAGGCCACTGTGGTCACTGAAAAATTCAAGACAACAGAAATGTTTCTGGACTCTTCCCCAGCCTTGTGCCTCAAGACAATCCTCTCGGAGGTCTACAGACAATTCCTTTTTTTCATGCTTGGTTTGTGCTTTGACTTGCCCTGTCAAACCTGGGACCTCGGATAGACTGGGTCTTACCTTTCCAAATCATGTCTATTCCACTGACTTCTGAAACATCTCAAGGCTCATCACTGGAAACAGAATGAACCACAGCTCACTTTGGAGCTTAACAACAAAGCAAAGAAAACTGCATTAATCAATTTTGAAATGAGGCTGTGACATAATAAAATGTGGAAGAAGTGAAGCGTTGTGAATACTTTCTGAACTCACTGTATGAACCACAGCTACTAAGCAGCAACTTTGTGATTAGAGAGACTAACAATGGGGTAGAGCACAGCCACATATATAGCCATGAAGCTCTGAATAAGCATACAAATTCTGAAAAAGCATAGCAATGTCATTTCTGGAGGTAACTAACTTGAGGTTCAGCAGACAAACAAAACAAAATTTAAACTCCCATAATGCATTCCTGCCGTGGGAAGGATCATTACAATACTTTGCAAAAAAGCATGAAAAATTCTTTAAGACTTTAACAAGATGCAGAAGTTCTAAATTTACTACATAACATGTAGTTAAGTGTAAAATGTTGGAAGAAATGCAAAAATGTATATACAATCTTATTAAAATTATGAATATGTGCAATTGTGAATTAATCTGAGACTATTCCATTGTGAGTGTTAGAATGAGTCAGGGAGATCTTAGAAGGATCTTAGAAGCCCATGTTTCCAAACACTGGCAGCTGCATCTCATCTCACTAATGACACACAGGGCAGGATCTCAGCTTGACGGACATTACTCTGAACAAATAGATGCTGTGTCTAAACCATAAGTCTGATCCAAATAATTCTTTCATTTTTAAAAAAGCTTATAAGTAGAAGATTCCAGAAATAAATTGTATTTGAGTCAAGTTTAAAGTGTTTATGGGAATTTGATCTGAAATGTGAGAAAAAAGAATATTCTCTGCTGGACTGAAAACCCCATGTGATCCTATGGCTGAGCTGTGTTTTTGATTACGTCCAGACAAATGTTCATCTCTTTAAAACTCTCTTATAAAAAAAGTTTAACCCTTGATGTAATCACAAGGCTTTGGGCTATAATGTGCGCTAGTTTCATGTCTGTGTTGAGCCGCTGAACTTCACCCACACCATCTGCTGATGCAGCAACCGTGCCCCCCAAAGCAGAACCTCAGTCTGGACAGACTTTGGTCATAGACCCTCATCGCCGCAACCAAAATATTTGAGAGTGGCAGAGGTAGCAAAAACTACGTAATTGTAATCATCCACATGCATCTTAAACACTGAGTCAAAGTCTTATTTGTTATGGAGGTTCATGAAAACCTGCCTATGGTGAGACACGACACGTGTTTAAGCAGGGGAGACTTACAGCTAGACAAAACTTTACGCACAGGTGACACCACCTTCCCGTGCTTCGACAGCTCACGCACCAGAAAAAGAGAGTGAGATGACAGGTTCAAACACACCATTGATGGAAATGCCCTTCTCAACCAGCATACCCACCTGGTCAACCCGCTTCACAAATAAAACAACCGCACCAATTTTCGGGTAGCAGATTTAACTGATGCATGCCCGATAACAGCCCCCACGTCCAGAGCCACCTCCTCCTGCTGAGAGAGCCAGCACCTGTTTTAATGCCATGTTTCCTGGTAAGCAAAGCGAGAGCCATGGCGTTCAGAACGCCACCAGCTCCACACCCACCACCAGAGCAAACCCACAGAAAACCTCCCAAAAAAACACAACAAAACCAAGTAAATCAGCCCAAAAAACCCAAGCTCCTAGAAAAAAAAAATGTAGAAACCACACAAGAAGATTTTTTTTTATTTTTAAAATGTCAGTTTAATCAGGAATCAAAGATAACCAGAAGGCAAACAATCAGTCATATAGAATAGGAGCAAGACATAGTTCATCATCAGACACAGAGCAAAGAGCATTCTTAAAGCACCACAATTTTTTAAAACAAGACAAATAATTTCAGACTGTCGTCTGAAGAAAGAGAATTCCTGCTTCAGCCTGAAGTGAACATTACAGCGCCATACTATTTTGTGCTTCCTGCTGACATAAACTCCAAGTTTGGCTTCTCCAGCAATAAAGTTAAGCAGTTGCCACCTCTCTTTGTCCACCTTCTTATACCCTGATCTATAAATAAAATAGCGAATTGAGAAATTTTCTTTAAAAAGAGTGAATTCAGATGTTTAAAGGGTGAAGGGGCATGAAAGCCTCTCCCACTCAATAAAAACATGAAAGATTGTCTCCCTCAGATTGCAAAATGGGCAGCGGTCAGAAACAGTAGGGTTAAGAACAGAGACAAAAGGGTTCAAAGCAACAGCACCATGTAAGATCCGCCATCGGTCTCCAGTTCTCTTCCGTATGGTAGTTTTGTAAAGAACCCTCCAATGCTTCTCCCTCTCCTCCACTCAGAAGAGAAAAGAAGAAGACGAAGACAGAATAACAATAGTTAAAAAAGAAAACAACAATGGTTTGATAGCATAACACAATCAAAATAAGTACATTTCTTTAACAACAGGGGATAAGAAATCATTCAAATACCCAGCATAAGCTTGCGCTCTTTGCGTATGACGGCCTTTAAAGTTCAATATTTTCGCACAACGTCAAAGCAAAGACATATCAGTCTATGGAGTAGAGTTGTGGAATTCACTAGACATAACGTTCAAAAAAATCAATGAAACACTGACATAAAAAAACATTTAGAAACATGTTAAGCACCTCATGTCTAAGGGTGCAGGCCTTACTTGAAAAAGAAGAAACCCAAATGCCAATAAGTACACCCTCAAAAAACAAAACAATTCACTGTTCAAACCACAGAAGGGTTTATTGTCCCAATTATAAAGTTAACAAAAGAAAAATGAAGCATTCAACTTCAGAGTGAACCAAAGGCCAAAATAATAAACAAAACAGAACTAACTAAAATGTCGAAATCCTCTGACTGACCTGCAATCAAATAAAAAGGAAAATAAATGACAGTGTCTGACCTGTCTCCCTGAACCTAACAAAAATAGGAGAAAACAGTCACACAAACAAAATGGCAGTTCACCTCAACTGCTCAAACTAACGTTTTTTTTTTTTTCAAAATCAAAGTTACAAAGTTTTTCTCAAAGTTCACCAAAGTCCTCACAACAACAAACAAGTGCTGTCAAAGGTGGGGAGGAGAAAACAACCAGACTATAATCCAAAACTCTCCCCATGAGGAAGTGGAGATGCCAGGTATTTTGAGTCTTGTCCTCCAATCCTGAGCAGCCACCAATCTTCCATCCTCCAACCCTGAGCCGGCAGCAGTTTTCCCAGGGCATTCTCCTGAGCACAGGTGTCGGCTCACCTTTCCACAGTTGGTTAGTGTGACGCAATGAGGTGCTTTGCATGTGTTGGTTTGTATGCATAAGTGTGCGTGTGAACTGAATGTTGATAACTTTATAAAGACTCTTGAGCCAGCAGGTATGTTTGTAACAATTGAGTGTGTGGACGGGCCCTGCCCATTTTGGATTAACATTTACATTTGACTGTAATGATTATAAATCTCCAGCATCTTGTTGCCTGTTGTTTTATGAGGCCCCCCCCCCCAGTCATCCTCCAACGTATGTAACCCACCCTCTTCCCCGGTCCAACAAAAAAGGATACAAGCGTAATTGTGGGGTTATGGACCCAGGACATTTGTTGGTTTTGTGTTTGGTTTCCACTTCCTGTTTTATTTTGTTGTTGGTTGTTACTTCCTGTGTTCTCTCCCTCCTTAATTGGCACACCTGGTTTCACTTACCTCATCCCCTCCTCCTGTTATAAGTCTTCGTCTCCCCTGCACTGGTTGTCGGGTGGTTTTTGTACCTTCATGAGTTTGTGTTCAGTTTTTGAGAACCTTTCTCAAATAAATGAGAAACTTCGTATTTACGAGTGTCGTCTGCATCTGTGTCCTCACGTCAACCCTGACATTACCACCCGACCAGTAACATGTACACAGCAGACGCGGAGACGTTACGGGCACTACTCCGCCAGCAAGAGGAGCAGATTTCTTGTCTTCGTCAAGGGTTGCTGGAGATGTCAAGCCGTTAGGAGCGACAAGAGCGGTTTGAACAACTGGCGGAGCGGGTCCAACATCCACCGTCTTTCCCTTCGCCACGCCCATCGCCTCCCATGCCGTTCCAGGGGACCTTGGATGGAGTTCCTGTCGCTCCTGCTGCACAGCTGGCCCGCCCAGAAAGGTTTTCCGGGGACTCTGGGGACTGCCGGGCCTTTATTACCCAGTGTGAGCTCCATTTCCAGTTACAGGCTCCTCATTATCCTACGGAACAAGCCAAGGTGGCCTTCATTATATCCCACCTCACCGGCAGAGCCGGAGCATGGGCTACCGCCGAGTGGCAGCGTGGAGCCCCTACCTGCGCATCTCTCTCGGCTTTCCTGGAGGCTTTCCAGCAGGTATTTCATCATACCATGCCAGGCAGAGAGGCAGCTCGTGCGCTTATGAGATTAAGACAGCGGGACAGAAGGGCGGCTGCCTATGCCATAGAGTTCCGGACCTTGGCCTCCACCAGTGGTTGGGACACTACTGCGCTCACGGACGCTTTCGTGGAAGGACTGTCCGAGGAATTAAAGGACAGACTCATTCCTCTGGAGCTGCTGTCTTCCTTGGAACCCCTCATCGCCCTGGTCATCAGGATCGATAATAGCCTGCAGGACCACAAGCAGGAGCATGGCAGGGTGGCACCCCGCCCCCGACGCAGTCCTGATGAGCATAGGATCATGGACTCACCTGACTTTGCTGCTTTTTCCACAGAAACCCCGTCAATAGTCTCAGAGGAACCTATGCAGCTCGGCCGGGGCAGACTGTCAGTTTCCGAGCGACGGCGGCGGATGGCGGCAGGTGAGTGCCTTTACTGTGGCGGCCGGGGTCATTTCTGCAGGGATTGCCCCGACTTGCCAATAAGAGTGGGCGCGCTTACGAGCCGTGGTCCGGCTCCCACTATCCCGAAACCTGCTTCCTGTGTATTGGATGTTCGGGTTATGTTCCAGGAAGGGGGAATTTCTGTTAGAGCATTGGTGGATTCAGGAGCAGAACTGAACCTTATGGATGCCGAGCTAGCCAAACAGGTCGGTCTTAGGACTGAGTCACTGCCCTGTCTTATACAGGTGGTCTCCTTTAACGGCCAAGAATTAGCCACAGTCTCACGAGTCACTGAGCCGGTTCATCTCATTGTTTCAGGCTATCACCACGAGTACACCCATTTTTTCCTATTTTCCTCCCCCCAGAACCCACTGGTATTAGGTTGCCCCTGGCTTATGGTACACAACCCAGTGATCGACTGGCCCTCCAGCCGTGTCTCCGGCTGGAGTGAGAAATGTCACACCACCTGTTTGTGTTCAGCTCGGCCTCCTGGGGGAGATCCCGCCGTCCCAGTAGGGCGGCCGCCCTCACCTGACCCATTCAGGGTTCCGCCTGAATGTCATGACCTGGCTGAGGTGTTTTCAGAGTCACAAGCCCTGTTGTGTTCAGGGGTTGCCAACTATAGGTTGGCAGATTGTCGGCGCACGCCAGCACCGTCCTACCTACCTGGTCAGTTCGTCATGTTGTCCACCTCGCACATCAGACTCCGGACAGAGTCGAGAAAGCTGTCCCCCAAATTCATCGGCCCATTCGAGGTTCTGAAGGTCGTCAATCCAGTGGCGGTCAGGCTGCGCTTGCCCAGGTCTCTGCGCATCCACCCGGTCTTTCATGTCTCCCAGCTGAAGCCGCATGTTACGAGTCCCCTGCAGCGGCCTTCCTCTCCGCCACCCCCTCCCCGCATCATTGATTGCGAGCCGGCCTACACTGTCCGTCGCCTGCTGGACGTTCGGCGACGGGGACGTGGTCTCCAGTATCTGGTGGACTGGCAGGGGTACGGGCCTGAGGAGAGGTCCTGGGAGCCTGCTTCGCGGATTCTGGATCCTGAGCTCATCAGGGACTTCAATCGGCGGCACCGGGACAGGCTTCCCCCTGCGCCAGGCGGCGCGCCTTGAGGGGGGGGGTACTGTGGGGTTATGGACCCAGGACATTTGTTGGTTTTGTGTTTGGTTTCCACTTCCTGTTTTATTTTGTTGTTGGTTGTTACTTCCTGTGTTCTCTCCCTCCTTAATTGGCACACCTGGTTTCACTTACCTCATCCCCTCCTCCTGTTATAAGTCTTCGTCTCCCCTGCACTGGTTGTCGGATGGTCTTTTGTAACTTCATGAGTTTGTGTTCAGTTTTGAGAACCTTTCTCAAATAAATGAGAAACTTCGTATTTACGAGTGTTGTCTGCATCTGTGTCCTCACGTCAACCTTGACAGTAATTAATATAAATAAAGTTTAGTTTAAATTACTAAAGGGGTTTATATGGATACATACCTTGTGTGTCCGATGATTTATAACCCCCAATAGTAACAGTAAAATCTGTCTAACACAAGAGGCTCTCAGCTCATTTCTGTTTGTGAGAGACTGCCTTTACAAACACCCTGGCCTGTAGACTATGAAATTTGTCCAGAAAATGTTTGTGGCATTTCTATCCCCATTCAAACTGTTTCAGCAGAAAATGAGGAACCAAAATTTGCTCTCACTCCCATATAAAATGCGTTACTCATATTGCAGTAAGATGACCAGAATTCTCTGCAGATGTACCCACTCCATCCCTGTTGGAGCTTCTGCTTAACTGCTGCTGAGAATTGGAACCACCCCAAAATGCACGGTCTATGGCACAATCGTTGTCAGATTTCGTTCAGCAGACAGAAATGCAGGACAGCTGGGAGTAAAAAAAAAAAAAAAGTGTCTTTATTACCAGAGTTACACAAAAACTTAGGAAACCACAAAGGCAAAAGTCAAAATTTACACTAGTCAAAAATCACAATTAGATTTCCAAAAAATAACCTGGCAGGAGAGACAAGAAACTGGAGACCACAGGCACAAAACAAACCTGTAGGTAAGTGAGGAGAGGAAACTCATTATATACTGACGGAAAAGAGAATTGACAATGGGACACAGGTGAAATGCATAAGAGAGGAATGGTGATCAGCTCGGGGAGGAAAACACCCAAGAGGAAGAGTGAAAACAAAATAAAATGAAACAAGGGAAACAAACACCCTGGCTCAAACACGCACATGACAATAACCATCAACGCCCACGGCCAGACTTGTCCAAGTGGCGGTGATGGAAGTCCCGGATGAGGTCCTTGTCCAGAATGTGGGCAGAGGGCTCCCACGAGCCATAACCAGCCCAGTCAACTAGGTACTGCACCCCAGGCCGCGCCACCAGAAGTCCAGAAGCCGGTGGACGGTATTAGCCGGCTGACCATCAACAAGCTGTGGTGGAGGAGGAGGGGCGTTAGGCTGCAGTGTGCTGGATACGTGAGGCTTGAGCTGAGAAACGTGAACAACAGGGTGAATATGTAGGGTCCAGGGGAGCTGTAACTTGACAGTCACAGGGTTGATGATCTTGACAATGGAAAAAAGGACCAATGTTCTTATGGGAAATTTTCCTGGATTCAGTGCGGAGGTTGATGTTAGCAGCGGAGAGGAAAACCGACTGGCCCACTATGTAAGCCAGGGCAGTGGAGCGACGTCGGTCAGATAGCCTCTTGTTGGCCGCTGAGGAATGGAGCAGGGCTGCACAGGCCTCGCTCCAAATGCGCTTGCACTGCCGGACCTGGTGCTGGACCGAGGGCACGGCTATCACCACCTCTTTCTCAGGAAACAGGGGGGTTAGTAGCCAAGGGAGTACTAAAAAGGGGAAAGACCAGAAGCAGAGGACGTTAGGGAATTGTGCACGCACTCTACCCAAGGGAGGTCTTGATAGCAGGTACAGATGGAGGGCTGCTTCCAGGTCCTGATTGGTCCTCTCGATCTGGCAGTTATTCTGTGGTTTGGAAACCAGAGGAGAGACTGGTAGTAACCCCAAACACCTTACGGAATGCCCGCCAGACCTGTGAGACGAACTGGGGCCTGCTCAAGCAGGCGTTGGAGCACCAGCCGATGCTCAGCGATGCTCCAAGAAAGAGTTCATTAATGAGAAGGGGTACTTGTACTTGTGAATGCCCCTTAAGAGATATGTGGAAAGAATGCCCAGATTGAAATAAAATCTGTCGCTCGCAATGATGTTTTGAAAAACACAAAGAACTTAGAGCCGGTCAGAATTCTCCCAGCACTGATTACAGATTACGATTTGACCTTCATGGATTCTCTGTCATTTTGACAATGAAATTAAACGACATGCCCAGCGCCCTGTGTTTTGAAAACTGCTGCAAGGGTTTTTTTTCCTCACGGCTTTGCACTCGGATGCTCTGGAGAAACTTGAAAAGTTGCAAACCATTCACGATGTTCAAACTGGTGTCATGTGGGAGCGTGACTGGATCAAAATTAAAAAAACAACGTGGAGGTAAAACATTTTCTTGAAAAATTTCAAGCTCCTGAGATCACGCAAATCGCTCTATGGAGGGAGAACCAGCCCCTTGAAAGTGCATTATACAGCAGCCATTCATTACATCAATGTGACTTCGCTGTACCCTTATGTAAATGCTACCTCGGCATCTCCCCTGTCATCCTACCATTATTTATGAAAATTTTGACGACCATCAAAATTACTTTGGTTTAATCAAAACCTAGGTCTTTCCACCAAGGGGGCTCTTGTATCCAATTCTTCCGTACAGAACCTCTCGTAAAAAGCTCATCTTCACCCTCTGCTGGAAATATGCGAAAACAACAACCAGTGCCAAAAGTGTTATCACGATGATCAGGCTAGAGCTTTGACGGCCGTGTGGGTTACAGTATAGTTCAACAAAGCTCCGGAGAAGGGCTACACCGTTTGTAAAATTTTTAAAGTGTGGCATTTTGAAAATAAAAGCAATTCCATCTTTACAGACTATATAAACACATTTCTTAAGGGGAAGCAGGAAGCGTCAGGATATCTGCCAGACGCCACAGATCCAAAGAGTTGCAAAAAGTACATTCACGACTATGAACTTAATCAGGGCATCAAGCTGGACACCCAGAATATCCGGTTTGATCTGGCTCAGCACCACGTTTCAAAATTGTGCCTTACGGGGTAAATTTGGGCAGAGAATAAATCTGCTTCAGACAGCACCATTAGGTTAAACAGTAATTATTTGTTTTTGTTTAAAAAACCCTGAGATAAATTCTAAATTATCCATCCATCCATCCATTTTCTTCCGCTTATCCGGGACCGGGTCGCGGGGGCAGCAGTCTAAGTAAAGATGCCCAGACTTCCCGCTCCCCAGCCACTTCCTCCAGCTCCTCTGGGGGGACCCCGAGTCGTTCCCAGGCCAGCCGAGAGACGTAGTCTCTCCAGCGTGTCCTGGGTCTTCCCCGGGGCCTCCTCCCAGTGGGACATGCCTGGAACACCTCCCTAGGGAGGCGTCCAGGGGGCATCCGAATTAAATGCCCGAGCCACCTCAACTGGCTCCTCTCGATTTGGAGGAGAAGCGGCTCTACTCCGAATTCCTCCCGGGTAACCGAGCTTCTCACCCTATCTCTAAGTGAGCGCCCAGCCACCCTACGGAGGAAGCTCATTTCAGCCGCCTGGATCCGGGACCTCGTTTTTTCGGTCATGACCCAGAGCTCATGACCATAGGTGAGTATTGGGGCGTAGATCGACCGGTAAATTGAGAGCTTTGCTTTCTGGCTTAGCTCTCTCTTCACCACGACGGACCGGTACAGCGACCGCATAACGGTGGACGCAGCACCAATCCGCCTGTCGATCTCACGCTCCGATCTTCCCTCACTCGTGAACAAGACCCCAAGCACTCCACCCACCCAGAGAGGGCAAACTACCTTTCTCCGGTCGAGAACCATGGCCTCAGACTTAGCGGTGCTGACCCTCATCCCAGCCGCTTCACACTTGGCTGCAAACCGTTCCAATGCATACTGGAGGTCCTGGTTCGATGAAGCCAACAGGACAACATCATCTGCAAAGAGCAGAGAGGAAATCCTGTGGTTCCCGAACCAGACCCCCTCCGGACCTTGGCTGCACCTAGAAATTCTGTCCATAAAAACTATGAAAAGAACCGGTGACAAAGGGCAGCCCTGCCGGAGTCCAACATGCACTGGGAACAGGTCTGACTTACTGCCAGCTATGCGGACCATGCTCCTGCTCTGGTCATACAGAGACCGGACAGCCCTGAGTAAGGCTCCCCGGACCCCATACTCCCAAAGTACCCTCCACAGGACACCACGGGGCACACGGTAAAACGCCTTCTCCAAATCCACAAAACACATGTGGACAGGATGAGCGAACTCCCACGAACCCTCCAGCACCCTGGACAGGGTGTAGAGCTGATCCACAGTTCCACGACCAGGGCGGAAACCGCATTGTTGTTCTTGGATCTGAGGTTCGACTATCGGCCGGACTCTCCTCTCCAGTACCCTGGCATAGACTTTCCCAGGGAGGCTGAGGAGTGTGATTCCCCGGTAGTTGGAACACACCCTCCGGTCCCCCTTCTTGAAAAGGGGAACCACCACCCCTGTCTGCCAGTCCAGTGGTACTGTTCCTGACTGCCACGTGATGCTGCAGAGACGTGTTAACCAAGACACTCCCACAGCATCCAGAGGTACTCAGGGCGGACCTCATCCACTCCCGGTGCCTTGCCACAGAGGAGCTTGTTAACTACCTCTGTGACTTCAGCTTGGGTAATGGACAGCCCCACCCCAAGGCTCTCAGCCTCTGCTTCCTCAAGACAAGGCGTGTCAGCAGGATTGAGGAGATCCTCAAAGTATTCCTTCCACCGCCCGACAATGTCCCCAGTCGAAGTCAGCAGCTCCCCACCTGCACTGAAAATGGTGCCTGCAGAAAGCTGCTTCCCCTTTCTGAGGCGCCGGACGGTTTGCCAGAACCTCTTCGAGGCCAACCGATAGTCCTTCTCCATGGCCTCACCGAACTCCTCCCAGGACCGAGTTTTTGCCTCTACTACAGCCTGAGCCGCAGCTCGCTTAGACTGCCGATACCTGTCAGCTGCCTTTGGAGTCCCACACGTCAGCCAGACCTGATAGGACTCCTTCTTCAGCTTGACGGCATCCCTTACTTCCGGTGTCCACCAACGGGTTCGGGGGTTGCCGCCACGACAGGCACCAGAGACCTTGCGACCACAGCTCCGAACAGCAGCAGAGACAATGGAGGTGGAGAACATGGTCCATTCAGACTCAATGTTACCAGCCTCCCTTGGTACCTGTTTGAAGTTCTCCCGGATGTGGGAGTTAAAGACTTCCCTGACGGAGGGCTCAGCCAGAAGTTCCCAGCAGACCCTCACACTACGTTTGGGTCTGCCGAGTCTTTCCGGCCTCCTTCCCCGCCATCGAATCCAACTCACCACCAGGTAGTGATCAGTGGACAGCTCTGCCCCTCTCTTTACCCGAGTGTCCAAGACACACGGCTGAAGGTCTCCTGAAACGACTACAAAGTTGATCATTGATCTCCTGCCAAGGGTGTCCTGATGCCACGTGTATTGATGGACACCCTTGTGCTCAAACATGGTGTTCGTTATGGACAAACTATGACTAGCACAGAAGTCCAACAACAAAACACCGCTCGGGTTCAGATCAGGGAAGCCGTTCCTACCAATCACCCCCCTCCAGGTGCTACTGTCGTTGCCCACGTGGGCATTGAAGTCACCCAGGAGGACAATGGAGTCCCCCGTTGGGGCACTTTCCAGTACCCCTCCGAGAGACACCAAGAAAGCTGGGTACTCTGAACTGCTGTTCGGCCCATAAGCCGAAACCACAGTCAGAGACCTGTCCCCCACCTGAAGGCGGAGGGACGCAACTCTCTCATCCACCGGGGTGAACTCCAACACTTGGCGGCTAAGCTGGGGGCTCACAAGTAAGCCCACCCCAGCCCGCCGCCTCTCACCATGTGCAACTCCAGGATGGTAGAGAGTCCAACCCCTCTCGAGAGACTGAGTTTCAGAGCCCAGACTGTGCGTAGAGGTGAGCCCAACTATATCTAGCCGGTACCTCTCAACCTCTCGCACAAGCTCAGGCTCCTTCCCTCCCAAAGAGGTGACGTTCCATGTCCCAAAAGCCAAGTTCCATGACCGGGGTTTAGGCCGCCGAGGCACTCGCCCTCGACTGCCACCCAAACCACATCGCACCGGCCCCTTCTGAGCTCTCCTGCAGGTGGTGGGCCCACTGGGGAGTGATCCCACGTTGATCGTTCGGGTTTTACCCGACCGGGGCCCGTGGGAGGAGCCCCGGCCACCAGGCGCTCGCCTGCGAGCCCCAACCCCAGGCCTGGCTCCAGGGTGAGGCCCCGGTAACGCCAATCCGGGCGACGCAACTGGATCTATGATGTGCTTTCTCATGAAGGGGTTTATGAACCGTTCTTTGTCTGGCTCGTCACCCAGGACCTGTCTGCCATGAGAGACCCTACCAGGAGCCGAAGCCCCAGACAGCATAGCTCCTGGGATCACTCGAGCACTCAAACCCCTCCACCACGTTAAGGTGCCGGTTCATGGAGGGGAAAATTCTAAATTAATATTTTGGTATTTCAGGCTTTCCCTTCTCAAAAGGCCTTCTTTTTATAATCCTTTGAAGATGCTACTCATGATCCCCACTATTTACTAGTAGATCTGATGCCTTCTTGTCCAGACCGCTTAAGACTGCGGTCGGGGATCCTCCCTCATCAAAGGTCGGTGGTTCATTCATCCAAAAAATCCTAAAGTCCTAGTCCACTCGTGTCAGCACGGATAAAAAGGAACGCGCCATTACTTCAGGCTCTCTATCACACCACGCCGAAGAAGCATAAAGACATTCTCAATCACTGCTCTAAAGAGTTCATCCAAGCTCTGTGCGAGATTGCTCTCAATCTGTTGAAGGGGAATATACCATTATCCGCCGATCAATTTAAAAGCTGAGTAAGAGAAGAAAGTACATCTGCTTGCTGGCAGATGAAAAAAGCGGCCTCAAATCCAAGCATAAAATCTTGAAAAAACAAACCGGAGGGTTTTTTATACCGCTTCTGGCTACAGTTTTACCTTCCCTCAATAATTTAATCGTTGGTCTTGATAAAACGTGGTTAAGAGAATGAAGAAAACTCAGAAAATGTACTTAGTTTCTCTTCATCAGCTTCCAAACTTGATTCGTTCTAAACACTCCATCAGAGTAGAAGCGGAGGATGAATTGGATGAAAAAATTTTCACGGCCTGACCTCTTATGAAAAAAATTAAAAGTACGCGGAATTACTGCGTTGATATCTATCTCTGGTGAAACAAGGAGAGAAAGAGCGACGGATGCAGCAGGAGCAGGCGCAGCTCCAGCAGCCTCAGACGCAGCATCCGTAGAAGCAACAGCAACGCAGATTCTTTCTACTTCAGGCACCGGCTACGAGCAGAAAAAGGGTGACACCGAGGAGAAAGACATTTTATAAAGTCTCCCCACATGCGGCCAGAAGAACACAAAGTACATTCTGGGGAAAATTTTCCCTGGAGATGATAGTTAATATTCAAAAGGGAAGTTTGTTTACAGAGCTAAACCCGTGAAAGGGTCTTATATGATAGATTTATTGAAAAACGTATCCTTACCTCAAAAAAACTCGTCAACCTCACCACCAACTGGATGGTCTGAATTTTTACCTACACTCTTTGAACTAAACATTCCCTCCTCCATGCTGACTAACCCCCAAGTCTGTGTTCAATACAGATGGATGAAAACATCAGAAGAGGATTTTATTCCGTTTCAAACGTCATTCTGTTCAACGGATCAGAAAGAAGAAGCGCCCAAAAGCTGGCCGTCATAAAAAAAAAAAACAATTCTTATGTCTCCTTGATGGCTTCATATGTGATTAAAAAAAATCTCTTTTTTTTTTATTAACTTTTTATTCCACCCATTTTACGTGCACAGACTATTTCTTTTTCGTTCTAACCATAAAATGCAGATGCCCCTGCCATACATCACCTTAGAAGCCCAGCAGACTTCCACCCACTTGACTATCATATTTTGACGTGTGTTTAGCCAGAGGTAAATAGTAAGCGGGGTTAAAATGGTGCACAATGATATCCCCGTATTTCCCTTGAACTTCCACTGTTCTTATTAGCGGTGAATACACATCTCCGACCAACTGCTGCGCTATTATATTGCAGTAGCAGAATGAATGACAAAATCTCCCTCTCACATCTGCCGGAAAAGGAGCATGCTTTTTGTCCAATCGAAACCACTTGCCCGGCTTCGTTCCCACGATGTGTGCTATCGAGGAGTGAAAATGGACGTGAAACTGTCCTGCGGCTTGAAAATCAAAACGTCTCTGAATTTTGTTGTAAACCATAGAGACATCCGAATTATTTTTTCTAAAGAAAAAGCGTTCATCTCTGTTTTGACCATATCGATGGTATCGTAGAAACCCGCTCCTGTCCTCTGAACATGTAACTGTCAGGGGTGAGGGGTCTGGACCCAATAGCAGGCTAGAGACAGAAGTATGTTTGAAGAAGTGTTTAATAAGTGCCAGTCCAGGTGGGGAGTTAGGGACAGTTTGTTGCTTGACATGTAACGTCTCGTGTTGTTAGTGGTAAAAAATTTCCACTTTCTAGTAATTAACTTTCGGTTAAATTTTTTGATCACAAAGGCTTTTAAATTGCTGGCTGTTGCAAAATGCACAATTCCGTGCTTTTCCATTAGACTTTGAAAACTCTTGTTAAAAAACTCCTTGCCGGTGTCCGTTTGAGTTTTTTCAGGAAAATGACTTTCTTTGAAAGTGGACTCGAAATCTTTCGTCACCTCGTTAGCAGTTCTTTTTCTTAAAAATGCAAACGCCTACCTTTTTTGAAAAAACATCAAGAATCGTCAGTAAATATTTATTTCCGTCATGGTGCTCTGATAAAGCTTGCATGCTGCAGATCGGCTTGAAATTGGTTTAACGGTCTTGTGACAAACACTCTGTTCCTGGGGAAATCAATTTGGGCAGGTCCCAGGTATTTTGGGCAAATGTTTTTCACGTCCACGACCTGAGGATTTTTTTCCATTCCTTCAAGCACTGCTCTGCGTAATCTCTCCTGACCTTCAAAGCCTCTTGAATGGGTGGGATTATAATACACTTTTTTTCAGAAGTCGTTTTTCAGCCAATTTTGTTACCCACAACCTCTCAAAAAGGGACTAAGACGTTTGACTCTGGTTAGATGCAATTTATTAAATGCAGATATCGCTATACAAATGTGTCTTCTAGGAAAAGCAGAGAAAAGTAATTTTATGTTAGGTTACACACTTTAAAAAAAGTTAATGAAGTAATCTACCATAACATCAAATTACATTTATTTAACTCTAAACTATACTATAAAGAAAAAGGCTTGGGTGAGAAAAGTTACAAGCTTTTGCTTTAACATGCTTGATGGTGTAAATTTGTTTGAAAAAAAAGCAGAAAGGGAGATTCAGGAAATTCACCTTTCCAGATCTTCATCACATGTTCTTCTGCGTCAACCTCTTTGGCCTTGATCATCTCATAGTACAAGGTTTCCACAATATTACTGTCTATACAGCGTGCTGTGTTTCTCAGTTCATTGAGTTTAGCGTCAGTCACTCCAAGGATCCTCATATCATCCATGTGAATTTTTTTGCTTTAACAGGAGGATCCTCACGGCTTGGATATATCCTGGAGACATTAACTTTCAGAGTCGGAAAATGGGATGAAACAAAGCAATCTTCAATCTTAAACAAGAAGGGGTGATTACTCTGACATGGATGATCAACCTGACATTTGTAGCATTCTTCTTTACGAAGATCGTTCACTGCTTTGACAAAATGAGTAGACATCGGGCCGTCTATTTTGTCTGGTCCTTATGAAGCATGGATGGGCCAGCTTTTTCTGTCTTTTTCAGACAGCATCGTTAGTACGTGTCAACTTTCCCACACATCCGTACCCCGCTCGTCCCAGCTTGGGCTGACAGATTTATCCTTCTTTTCCTCAACCTTTTTCTGTCCGCTTGGGTGATCGGATGGAAGGTGGTCCACTTCCCAAACCCCAGGCAGATCTTAATCCGGCTCATCTGCTTTTTCCTCTTTCTTTTCCTGGAGGTTGTGAGGATCGAGCCTACTCAGGAGCCAGGGTGAATTTTCAGGAGATTCAGGGGAAGAGTTAGGCGGACTAGGGTCCCCTTTATCCATGTCCATGAAGGATCGGTCTCATCCTCATAAAGCTTCTGGGAAGGTTCCAGTTCTTCTTCCATCAAGTGATCTTGGGACTCCTCAGGCACTTCGGTGTAGAGGTCCTGAGATGGGTCAAAGCCATCCAGGCCTGGAAGTGTCCCCGAAGAAGAAAGCATATCTGGATTGGCTTGTGATGGTGGAGGAGTCCAGATGGTTGTAAGACGTCTTTGAGCAAGTGGCATGCCCGTCTGTAGGGTTGTTGGTCTGTCGACTGATGGCAAGCGTTTCAATCTTCCCTTTTTCTCTCCCTCTTAACTAAACACTTAGTGGGTTGGACTTACTTTAAAGGGACGTGTGAAGGGCAGGTCAGTAGGTGGATCTTGAAAGGTATTGAATAGGGAGGTGTTGCTTATAGGAAGGGGTGGTGCATGAAGGGAGTGGGGTCAGGAAGAAGCGGTGTTTGAAAGAGGGGTTGGTTAAATTCCAAAGCTGTCATTGTGTCTCTCCAGTTGCGACAGTTGTGGAAGAGCTCCGTGATTTGGGTCTCCACCTCAAATATCTTTTTCTTCCAAAAGGATAATGATACCTCTATCACCAGACAGTACACTCTGCAGCTGCAGCTGAAACCTTCCAAAACAAAAAAAGACTCACCCTCAGCACCCTTGGGCCATTGCACGCTGATTCAAAAAAAATCGCAGGAAGAAGACTATTTGATAGATTGCCCTGAACATAGTTCCAGACTTTGGATGTTCTTTAGGCTCAGCGGGGCTCTCCTCATTATCCATTTTTTGTCTGCTTTGCAGCCGGAGGTGTGCTTTCCCCTTTTTCATCTTGATTTTCAACGATTGAGTACTCCCGATTCAGCATCGTCAGTCTGAGCACAAACCAGTCATTGGAGGTTAAGGAGGACGCCAACAATGAGTATCCTGACGGATTTACACCATCCCTCTGAAACATCCATAGCTACCCCATCTTGTACATTAAGACGAAACCAAAAAGTCCTGATCGTCCAGCCTCATCAAAAAACCACTTTCTTTTAAGATCTCCTTTGGGCAGAGCTTGAGTACGACAGAGATACTTTATCTGCCTCTTGGGAGCCATTTGAGTCTCAGGAATTTCTTCTCCTTGTTCTTCAACAACCCTATTGACGGAGAAAAGAAGTTCTCCAAATGACAGGTGACTCATCTTAGGTTTCAAAAACATACTATTTTGTCAGAGACGTGTCCATGGTTAGTCTTTTTCAGCTTTCTAAAAAGAAAAAAATAGTTGCTCTTCAACGCTAGCTCCGTCGGCTCTACTAGCTCTATCAACCCTGCTTGCTCTGCTTCCCTTTTAAACACACTCATACTTTTACTCCGCCCAATGGGTTTTCAGTGCAGGTGGGGAGCAGCCGACTTTGACTGGGGACATTGTTGGACCGTGGAATGAATACTTTGAGGATCTCCTCAATCCTGCTGACACGCCTTCTCTTGAGGCAGCAGAGAGTGAGAGCGTTGGGGTGGGGTTGTCCATCACCCAAGCTGAAGTCAACGAGGTAGTCAACAAGCTCCTCAGTGGCAAAGCACTGGGAGTGGACGAGGTCCAGCCTCCTGGACACCCAGGAGGAGCTGGAAGAAGTGGAAGGGGAGAGGGAAGTCTTGGCATCTTTGCTTAGACCCGGTCCCGGATGAGCGGAAGAAGATGGATGGATTGAAAATGAGAGAAAACAAAATAATGGTTTGTGTAAAAGTTTGGGCACCCTGAAGAGTTGGTACCTTGTACTACCCCCCTTGGCAAGTATCACAGCTTTTAAACGCTTTCTGTAGATAGCCAAGAGTCTTTTAATTCTTGTTTGAGGTATCTTTATCCATTGTTCTTCACAAAAGTCTTCCAGTTCTTTGAGATTTCTGGGATTTCTGTTATGCACTGATTGCAACTTTTCCTCTACTTCTTTTAGATAATCGAGAGGAAGAAAAGTCATTTGAAATGCGTCTCTGAAATCACACCAGTTGCACTCTAGCCACTCTCCACCAACTACGTGCAGAGCCATTTAGAACACCAGACAACATGCCTATGAGCTCAGCATCACTCAAAGATTTTACAGCAAAGAATGTTTGGCATTGGTCAATAAAGTTCCGCTTCTCATCCCGTTGCTGTTGACATTCAACTAACTGCTGCTCAAACTGTTGCGTCATAGTCACCATGCGCTGTTCGAGAACTTCCAAAGAGTTATCCAGATGGGCTCTGACACCATCCTCCCTGTTCAAGGCTCTGTCCACAGAGTCTCTGAAGTTGTTTTCCAATGATATCACTCTCTCCCCCAGAACATCTAAGACACTAGCAAGATACGTTAAAGGAGGAGCATCCAGGTAGTATGTACTACTTTACACAAATGTCATATTTTCTTCTCATCATTATCTGATATGCAAAGAGAACTGATAAATTATGTGACTTCCTCCACAGGGTTCCTCCTGGTAAACCAGACATTTCCTCCCAGCTGCCCAGGTTGCCGGCCATCATGTTTGGAAGCTGGAGAAGACGTTTGGCCATCATTCTTCATTTCTGCATTGCTTGTCTGCTTTGCCCGTACCTGAAACTGTTCTTGCTCTGTATCATAAATAGGCTTTGGGGTCAGCCATTTGGCATTTAAGATAGTTAACCTGAGTGGCAAAGTTTTACTGGTTTTGACAGGGTTAGGGTTAGGGATACTTATTGGATACTTTTCAAGTCAATGGAATGTGCTCCCACACTTAAGAATTTGTTTTTTTTAAATACAATGCTTTGTCATCAAAAGTACAAAATCAGAATCACTGATCCCCAAACTGGCCAGCACTGTAACAAACAGGTTGGATCAATGATTCACTCTGAATCAATAATAGTCAAAACATAAAAAATGCACAACTCTTAGGCACATTTTCATTAACAGATAACATTATTTTCATGTACAATTTGATATCTTCTTTCTCTTTGTTTTTTTACCTTTAAAGAGACCTTTTAGGCCTGTGCACATTGAATACAGTCACTCGAAATGTCCAATGGAAACACTCACGCCTACTGTCCAAAATTCTGTTGCTCCCGTGATCCAACAAAAAAAGAAAGCCCCAAAAGTAAAATTTTTGGGTACCCAGGCATAAGAAAAAATGCCTCGCTCTCACCAGCTGGCCACAGCATGCGGTTGGTTTGTGTCGCGTTCGCTCCAGGGAGCGTGCAATAGTCCACCTATCCAGATTCTATGAACATTCTTGGGATTTACTTGGACCTATTCTCCATGAAGTGGTCTTGAGCTGCCAGTGAGGGACTGAGTACTGCAGAGTCCATAGTGCCCACCTCGCTAATCCTGGCCTTGCTCTGTGACTCACTTCTTCATCACCTGCTTCCCATCATTGTCATCATCACCCTTTATATATTCTCCCACGGACCTCTCCTCCATGCGCAGATTTGTTTTGCCTAGCAGACATTTCTAAGTGTATTTATTCTGTTTTTGCCACTTCGTGCCTGACCTTTGCCTGTTCTTCATCTCCCTGTCTCGCTCCATGTTTTTGATCCTTGCCTGTTTTTTTGATGACGCCTTGCCTTGCCCTTGTCTGTTTTGATATTCATTAAACCCAGTTGCTTATGGATCCAAACGCCTCCACCTCTTCGTCACCCTTCACCCCTTACCACTATACACTTTAAAACAAACACATTCATTACACAAGGACAGTGAGAGCTCTGATTTTTTTTGTCCCCTATCCCATTCCTGGTGGCGGAAATGAGGGCCCCAGCAGTGGCAGCCATTGTGTCCCGACTTCCTTGGCCCGGCAGCCCTCTCTCCACACAGGGAGAGAAATCCTTGAGTTCTCTGGCGAGACCATGAGCAGGGGATCACATCCCAAATGAGCCTAGGGTTAATCTGTGTCTCTTTGGTGCTAGCCCTGGTCCTTTCCCTTGGGCGCGGCACCGCTTCAAAATTCCAACAGTGGGGAGCCTGGTTGGTCCATGGTCCAGTTGGCCGCTGCTTCGGCGGGAGTCTCAGCACCAGGCACTCTCTCTCTTTTTACATTCCATTATCCTCCACAGTAAACAAAAAAAACAACAACAACACTCGTTTGAGCACAGCTATAAGTTCACCTTTGCACAAATAGTATGCGTGAAAGAATGGGCTTCACATGTGTGTGTTTTCATAATTATGTGAGCTGTAGTTGTATTGTGTATTGACATTGAAGGTCATAATTTGCCGATTATGCCTAAATGTGTGTTCAATAATGGAGGTCTCGGAACAGATGGTAATTTCCAACAAAAAGTTTATTCCTAACATCAAAGTGCTAATGACAGAGCTCTGGGTCTTAAAAAATGTATCTATCTGCCACAGTCTAAGCGGTCCTTCCAGCGCCAAGCATGATGAAGAGGCCCTCTGACCCTTGACCCATCAATTTCAACACAATGGTTATGAATATGCAAAACAGTAGGCTGGGTCTTCATCCTCGATTGGTCAAGCAAATAAGATTGTATTATGTTTTATTAAACTGCAAACTGCTTCTCTTTTTCAAAATGTTTGTATGTAAAGATTGTTGGAACTAACAGGTATTTGTGTGCATGTGTGTGGACAGGCTGACATTGATAACCATGAATCTCCAGCAACTCTGTTGTGTTATTACTCCACCACCACCACCACCCCACCCCCAACTCTTTAGTCATCCTCAAACTTCCCAAACCCCTCCCCCTTTTCTTTTTTTCTTTAGTACCCTTACTCCCCCTGTCACAAATCATTACTGTAACTTCCCAGCCTCCAGTAAACGCACCACTTGATTCTCTATCACCTTCACCTGGTCCCTCCTGCTCTTATACTGCTGACTCTCACCACACCACTGCCAGATTGTCATTTGTGCCAACAGTGATTTTCCAGCCCTCGTCAAGTGTCCTAGTCTCCTGCGTTTTTGGATCCTGCCTCGTTTTCGACCACGTCTCTGCCTGAACCCCTCTGGATATTCCCGCTGGATGTTTTCTGTCTTTTTGGTTTTTGATTCTGGACTGTTTTTGGATTACGTTTCTTGTCACGCCCTTTTGGAGATTTCTGTTTGTGTCCGGACTGTCTGCTCAGTTACTGGATCCTGGACTTTCTACGGACTTCGATTTATGCTGCCCTGGATATTACTTCAAGAACTGAACTTTGAATAAAACCCCTAAAAAGACTGTCCTGATATTTTGGTCTTCTGTTGGATTTTCTAAGGGTGCATGACAGAACAATCTGGCCAAGATATGGACCCTGCAAAGGCTCAGGAGTGGAATCTGCGTAGACACAACAAGGAGCCCAGCTGGCCACCCTCGCTGATGGAGTTCAACAGATCATGCAGAGGTTGGCAGATCTAACTCCTCCTCCTCCACCCGTCCAGCAGCGCCCACCTGAACCAGCCACCATCAGTCCCCAGACTCCTGCAGTCAATTGCTGCATTAAACAAAAACAACACTAACAAGATAAATATAGATCTGAGCAAAGTGAGGCAAACAATAAAAATTGTTTACACATAACTACAGCTATAAAAGGGACGTTTTTACTCTATCATATTTTTTTTTTATTTTTGGATCCTTGAGAAACTTCAGCGATTCATCCTTTATAAAGAATTAAAACTGCTAGTAAATGTATTCGTGAGCAGCTTATTTTAACATGTAGTCATTTTTAAGAGACTACAAATGCTAATAAATGTCTTCATAAGAAGCTAAATACCAGATTACTAAAACTAGTTAATGTCTTTATAAGCAGTTTATTTAAACTTGTAAGTCATTTGTAAGACATTTACAAATGCTAATCATTGTATTAATAAGCAGCTTAATAACACCTTACTTTTGCTTGTTAAAGTTTTATAAGTAGTTTAGTAAGGACACTTCTTATAGAGCGTTACCCAATATTCTCTTGACAAACCACAGAGACAGACACAAAACAGCTGGATTTGTCTACTGTGATTAAATAACACACAAGTGAACTCTATTAAGTCATTAAGTCAACATTTGATCAGTCACCAATCATCAAGCAACTGGTGAAGGCAATTGGATGAACTCAGAGAAAAGGGGGCTGAATACTTTTGCACACTGCACTTTGCAATTTTTGATTTGTAAAAAAAAATACATTGAACTCTTGTATAATTTTCTTTCCACTTCAATTGGCAATTGTGTGCCACTTTGTGTTGGTCTTTCACAAATTCCAATAAAATATGTTTATGTTTGTGGTTGTAAGGTGAGAAAATATTGAGAAGAAGGGGTATGAATACTTTGGCAAGCCACTATACATTAGTTTTTTAGATGCGATGTGTCTTGTAGTCCCGCACAAAGGGCTGAACAAGAGTGCAGTTTTTTCTAAAAAAAGAAAGATATATTAAAAATATTTGGCTGATTTTGAAACAAATGTACAAATCTAGATAACTATTTTGACTGCGTTAACACGTCCAATCATACATAAGGGCAAGGCTTTCCATGCCTCAATATTTGTTTTAGATTTTTTCACCAATTCTGTAAAGGTAGCTTTAAAAGATTTAAAAAGATGTAGGGTTCTTTGTCAATTAAACCCCAGATAGTTTAAGTGCTGGCTTACTACTCTAAAAAGCAAGGTGTCGAGAAATTCTTAAGACAAGTTTTTCCCGAACAGCATGAATTCACTGTTTTTTCTTTTATTGTATCCCTAAATATGTTACTAAATAAATAAACGTAGTCCAGGAGAACAGGAATTGAAGCTGATGGATTGGTTAAACAGACCAATAGATCATCAGCATATAGCATCACACAGGACTCTATTTCACTCACTTTGATACCCTTGATGTCTGGATTTTGCAAGTTGTCAGGCAGCAAGGGGACAATGGGTTTTCTTGCCGTACCCCTCTTTGCAGAGAGAAAAGCTCAGATTTGCTCCCATTTGCAAAAATGAAAGCTCTATTCCATTGAATCAAAGGCTTAATGGGCTTCTAACAACAGTATGGCTGCACTATCAACAGCATATAAAATATTAAGAACTTTGCAAACGTTACAGGAGGACCTTTCTGAGATAAAGCCTGTTTAGCCAGGGTGTATGATCTAGGCTATACACTTGCTTTATTGTGCAACGAATATTTTTGTTTTTAAATCATAATTTAATAAAGCAATAGGCCTATAGTTACCTGGATCTGTACCATCCTTGTTATTTTTCAAAAGAACACACATTTAGTTTGAATTTAGCTGAAAAACAGAGGTGCCAGTTTATAACTAAAAGCCTTAAAAAATTTATGGCCGTACCTGTCTGGACCAGGAGCTTTTCTGGTAGGGAATAGGGAGTGCTTTTATGCCCTCATGAATCTTAAGTATGGTAAACACTGAATCAAAATGTTCTCTTGAAGACACTATCAAAATCATCTATTGTGGAGGTTGTTTTTATTGAGTAGATATCTAAATAAAACTGAAACGTTTGTCATTCTTTTATTGTCTTTAATTTTAATCTTTAATTGTTTTGTAAATAGTTTGTGAGGCTTTTCCCCAAATTTAACATTTTTATGTTTTTATTTAATAACATTTTGCACACCTGTTCTCCCAGAAGAGAAATATATTAATACTGTAGTTTGAGAATATTGTTGTAGTCTGACTGAAGTTGAGTTTTTGTAAGTCTGATCTACAGATTTCAGTTCTCCTTCAATCTCTCAAATGACCACATCTAACCCTGCTGTTTCTTGCTTCAAAATATTTTTTTGTCCTCTAATGTACGCTTTAAGAGTTTCCCATAATGTTGAATCATGAACCTCACCATTATCATTGGTCTCAAGGAATAAAGAAATGTGACTGTTGTGTTCGTTAAAGGTCAGGTCAGCAAGTAGCATGGGATTGAAGCGCCAGCTATAGGTCTGTTTGGGAAGAGAAAGTTAAAGATTAATATTGGCCAGGCTGTGATCTGAGATTATTATGTTATGGTATTTACTGCAGTCAACGTTAGAAATTAATCTGGAGTCAATCCAAAAATAAACAATATGTTTGTGGACATAAGAATAAAAAGAATCCCGCCCAAATTATGCTCACAAACCAAAAGCATTTTTGCCCACAAAGTCAGAGTAAAAACTGGACTGGAAATAGCTCAAGATGGCAACACCGCTCAATGACTTGCTAGCCTCTTGACTTGCTGTTGACTGAAATATTCCATTACTGCAGAGGAACGGGGGAGGACAAAAAACTTTCACATGGTCAGTTTTATGTCATGGCAATGATTTTTGTCTTTTTTAATGGCAGAGTTAAATAACAATGGGCATAAAAATGTATTTTAGACACTTTTTTAAAATGTTCAGCTCAGGGCCCCCAGAATGTTGAGGGCCCCAGGCAATCGCCTACCTTTGCCTAATGGCAAATGCCCCTGCTTTTGTAAATCGAGATAATGACATGCCCACCTAAACGCCCTCAATCCAGAGGCAAAGCTCATGCAGAATCTATTTATTTAATTTTTTTGTATTACTTATCCTTTAAGTTGTCTGTTTTTTATGTCCATTTAATTCCTTTATTCTTCACACCCAAATCAAGTGCCTCTGTGCACAGCAGATAAATAGGAATTCCAAACTCCAATGCTTCATTTGTCATGGTGTGAATTCCAAGAGTGGAATCTAGAAATAGCTTGAGTCTTCAAGCACGGTTCTTGCCTGGGGCTTGGTGGCATGTAGGAGGCTTTGGTGACATTTGCTGTTTTCATTTTTTTTTTCTTCTAGGGTTTTTTTTTTTTTTTTGGGAAGAGATATGCACTTTTCGCATTGCAAACACTAAAAAAGAAAAAAAACTGAAAAGGATTTTTTTTGTGTTCATGTGTGTACTGAGCTGCTCGTTGCTATGCCCATTATTTTGGTATGACATTACAGTTTTAATTAAAATGAATATGATTTATTCTTAAGAAAACTTTTAATTAAGTGCCATATGGACAGATTGTGGAGTAGTGGCCTCCATGATATTCCCTTGGGGACATTTGCTGCATAATTAAGAAAATGAACTATAATGACATGGTGAGATTTAATGGAAACTTACAGGCTAAAGAGGCGATGTTAGAAAGCCATTATTATCCAGCCAGAAAAGGCTTCGCAGGGTTCTCAAGGGACAGTGGGCTTGCAGAGTGGAACCTTGGGAATAGAAACCATAGAGAACATGAAGGAAAAGGGAAACAAAAGCACACAGTGGTAAAAGAGGGAGGGGGTGTAGTATTTCCTTTATGATAGCCTTTTTATCAAATTCCTTAGTGTTTTGGATACTTTTTTGACAAAAGTTTGTGGAAACTTGCTCTGAATGTAAAAACACATAATGATAAAGGTTATTTTTTCTTTTTGAGTTTTGTGAATCAGGGACACAACTGAGCGCATGCCTACCTTCCATTCTTCCACAGGAATAAATGTTGCAGTTCTATTTGTTGTTCCCATGATTTTTGTTGTTTCAGTAAATTTTTTAAATGTTTGACTTTTCTGCCACCACCTTTTCTGGGTCCTCCACCACCACGCCGTGACAATCACACTTTGGGTTGTGATTAATCACAAGTAATCACAATGTTATCCTCAGTAAATTTTACATGACAATATGCAGCTTTTGAACCAAAACTGGATGGAGAAAAACAATTCCTTCATTTTTAGTGTCTGAAATGTTTTAATTTGAGAAGTGTTAACTCAGGTATTCTAGAAATGTAATTTGTGTTCACAAAATACATCAAAAGTAAGATAAGCAGAGATATACAGATATTTTATGTCTGCAGCATTACTCCAAGAAAACAAAGATTCTTATATACAGCCATAAGAAACTAACATTGTGTTTCTGCACTTTAAATGGTCCTGGTAAATACTCGATTCTGATTGGCTACTTTGTGTAGATGAACACCTGAAAAACAGTTCCGGTCACACATCCCAAATGTTCTATATCACTGCGCTAGTTTTTTTAAAACAAACTTTTTGCTTCATCTTCTGGACAAAAACAAACGGTAAGAGTGTACCTTTCTCTCTGAACTGATGCTGAACTGAACCTATCGTGACGATCTGCCTTTATATTGCTTTCCTTTGCTGCTGCAGTTGAGGTCAGTGCCGGCTTAGCAACGCATTGTCATGTTGCCCTGACAACGCGCCACACTACATATCAACTAGTCCATTTTTAGAGGGAAAAGCTATCTAAAAAAAACAGCAAGAATAAAGGACTAAAAATTGATTGAATATTATTTTTTGTAAGTAACCATGGTATAAGTGGGACAGTGCCTGACGAAGTGTGCATTATCAGATATTAATGTATGCAGTGGAAGCCTGAACTAGCCTACACAAGGCCAAAGACGGTTGCTTCATGAAGTGCTATTAATTGAGAGTCAAATACCAACATGTTTTTAATTAATCGCGAGTTAATGTGTTAGCATTGACAACCATAATTTTAGAATTTGAATGATGTACAGCCTGGTGTTTGATGTCTTTTACTAAATTGTTTTTTTAAACTTCACTCCAGCCCATCCTCATTATAAAGCATTTTATCCATTTCTGAAAAACTCACAGTGCAGCAGTTACATAGAATTAAATATAATGCAAAAAAAGCAAGCTAAAGCAAGTTAAAATCAAGTATGATAGATAAAGTCATTAAAAGTTTTCTTTGTATAAAAATTAATTAATACACTTTAAAAATCTAGTATTATGAGAGGAAATTAAAACAGTGAAGAGCTGGAGTGGAGCTGCAGCAGAAAAAGCATGGTCCCCTTTAAACTAACACTTTCTCTGGGATGCTCGTAGAATCAACTAATCAGTTGACCTATAAGAGGAGGGGACAAGAGCCAAGTTTGCATACAATGACGTAAATGAGAAATGGACTGAGTGACTCCTCCCCCCCAAACAGGAAGTACCCGCTGGCTTCAAGAAGTCAAAATCCCATAGACTTCTATAGAGTCTGTTACTCAGTCATTCTATTGGTCAGAATAACCATTCTTGCTCTGATACATTTTTTTAACGACTTCTTGTTAATTCTTTTTTTTCATAATGTTTTTTTTTTGTGCAAGTTTTTCAAATTATAATCTGACTGATCAGGTGCATCAACAAAAGTAGGTGGTTTCACATTCAAAACATTTGATTAACAGATGCTCCAGAGCCCGCTTTCAAGTGGTATGGGTTTGGAATTCCAACAAGCTCTCTCCTAATTGTGTTGCCATAGACTCAAGATGAAAGATGACTCAGACCGACTCAAACCAATCAGTGCTTACTAACATAGTCTGTTTCCAACATGGTGGCATCTGTATAATGGAAAAATGGCGACGGAATTTTATTTAATTTGGTTGGAACAAGAAGTAAGCCATTTACCTAGGGTGATATCACACTCACTTCGTCCAGTTCTCATCGTTTCATGTTTTGCAGTTGTATGTAGCTGAATTTTTGATTCCCTTTCTGTCCACCAGATCAGCTTCTTTCCATACTGCAACTGGGTCTCTGGATTTTGACTTGCCTTGAACCACTCAACGATTTTGAATTATCTGGCCTGTTTATTCATCACGTGCCCCTGCATTGGCTACCCCTCTTACAACACCATCCCTCCATCACCTTCCTCCAGTGGATTGTGCAGATTGTGCAGATTTGTCCCATGGTCTCATCCATGATAATGTCATCCTCCATTGAACCTTTTTGCCGTTATTCTGCTTCCCAAGAGCATTTAGTTGAGCATTTCCTGTCACTTGAAGACCACCCAGAACTTCCTGTACCAAGTTCCTCAAAAAGTCTGTATTTAACTTTATTCAAATTTCTGGATTCATTCATGGGCCCATCAAATTTATTTAGTTACCCTTACAGTTGCATTGTTTTAGACGTGTCTTAGGAGGTGGTTGAGCTTCAACACTACAAAAATATAGTAGAAATATTAGTATAAGATTTTGAGATAAATGGCACGGTAAATTAACAATTACAATCTATTTCCTTCTTTCAGACCTTTAAAATATGGTCTCTGATATTTGAACTTCCAGTAACTGCATGAAAACATTTGAGAGGGAAAATAAAAGGTTGCAGGTGTGAGTCAGATAAAACATTTATTTTACAAAATACAGGCTGAACGGTGGAGCAGTGGTTAGAAGACGAACGAAGTTTAAAAAATAAAATCTTTTCATTACAAAAGAAAAAAAAGTCAGCAGTTTTTTTTCTTTTTCTGATGGTAGTGCATCAGACTCAGTACCGTCTTCCTTTTAAGAACAGAAAGTGAAAGATCACCCAGTGGTTTGGATCACATGTGCATAACTCTGAGGAATATAGAAAAAGAACTAGTTTTTTTTTCAAAGTTGTTTGGTTTGTAAAGATCAGATAAAAAAAAGGTCCTTTGCAACTCCAGAATGTTGCCATTGTTTGCGTCAGAGAACAAAGCACAGATTGCAGTTTCTGTACTGTATTGTTGCAAAGCTCGCTGAGTTATAGTTTTGTCTTCTTACACAACTGCACAAATAAAACAGTTTCTGATTAAAACAAGAACATATCACTGAAGGGGTTTCAATAATGACTTTGGAATCTATTAGTAATGTGTGAGAAATGTTCTGTTTGGAACTCTGAATGTTGTATGGTTTTGGATGATATGGTTCATAGTTTTACCAAAAAAATCCAGCTAAAGTAAAACATAACAAATTAATAAACAATTTTTTCTCCAACAATAAAAGATAGTTTTTCTCCCAACAAGTCAATGGACTTAAATATGATGAAGCTCAATCTCTTTCTACTTTAGACTAAAGGCAGAACTTTGAAGCTACGTTCACACTGCCCTCTGCAATGCACATTTAAGCCACCACTTCCACCAATTGTCTATGTAAATGCACGTTTCGGGCTTCCGCATTCAAAACTTTCACATGTCGCAACGCACATTTTTCAGACTGTTTTTGGGCGAACAGAAAAGTTAACCAGTTAAACTTTGCCCAATGAAGAAATCTGATTTGCTGAAGTTATTAAAGGAAGTGCCAACTCTTTGAAAACTGATTGTGTAGAAGAAATGAATAATTTAACATCAAGTTTGACACCAAGTCTTTCATAAATTGGAATAGAGCTGTGAAAGAAAAAGTCTGAAGCAAGATGTGCACTGCTTCGACATTTCACACCAAGCCTCTTCCAACTGTGAGTACATGTGCTAGTATCTAGTAGTGGCAGTCCAGTGTGAAAACCATATGCTAAATGGGCATGTGACATGCGTTCAATAATGCGCTAGCTTAAAACTCTATGGCTAGATAGCTCCAATACTGCTCGCTATTTTTGTTATATTGGTAATGTTAGCTCTGGGTTGTCAGGGGCTGTAAGCTAGCAGAATAGAGTAAAAACAGATGGATGATGGGAAGCGAGGGCTGGCTTGAAGTCCTGCCCATAACTCAGAGGCGAATTTCGTATGAATTCCTGCCACTCTGGGGGGGGGGGGGGGGGGGGGGGGGGGGGGGGGCCGGGGGGGGGCTAAAAACGACACAATCGTAGTTAAAAGACCACTGGGAACACTTTTACAATAGATCAGCTGATAATCGGAGTGAGACTTTAAATGTCCAACCCAACTGAGCTGTCTTTGCATGAAGACAAGGAAACATATTGATGTGTTTGAGAACAGAAAAACAATACAGTCAGCGATGGTTCTGGAAAAAACCAGCCCCAAAGTCAGTGCAGATGCAAGACGCAATTGTCAATCAATCCAACACTTAGTGTTCAAGCAGGAACCAAACAAGCCCGTGTAGAGAATCAACTGTTTCTATTCCTTATGGATCTATGTAGGATTACATAAAAAAGTTTGTTTAAGAGACGAAGGTCAGAAAGTCACTCCTGTTTGATGCTTTGTCATATTTCCACTCAATTTCTGCTTCTGTGTGAAGAACAATTGGTGCTCCACAATGTTTACAACTATGTCTTGCACAAATCATCAGTTGTTCTGGCATCTAAAAACAGCAGAAAGGTATCTGAAGTCAAGGTGTGCTGTGAACAACAAAGCACAAAACGGAGAATTCTTTAGTTGTTAGCGCTTACCAAGTCGAAACAACAAAGAAAAGGAACAGGAAGGAAAGTTCTCGCAAGTCTGCTTTATAGAAGACTGTGAAACTTTGAAGAAGAGGAGGGAGAACATACAGATTTAGAGAAAAAGAAAGAAAATAGAGGGGGGCGAGAAGGCCAAGGAGAGGGTAAATATGGAGGCTGGATAACAAGAAAACAAAAGCAAAGAGAAGAAAAAAAAAGTTGTGTTTGTGTGAGGAAACAATGTGCAGGGAGAAATGAAAGGAAGAAAAGACACAGTTTGCGGCCCGCCGAACAGAACAAACTCATTTACAGAGCTGTGCCAGACTTGAAAACAATTATCTGCCATCTCTGTTGCCTCTGTAGACGAGTAGCCTGTTTTGTAGGGCTCTTTGTTTTTCTCAAGGACATATTCATTATTTCAGATGAGACCCATTTGAGTCTAAATAAAGATATTCTCTCCCCTCTCAGATTCGCTTGTGCTGTGATGTTGCATCTAAGGGGATGTGAAAGCCCGTTGGAAGAGGAGTCGGATGAAAGCACTTTTATGCCTGTAAAGCGTGTTCATTAGATTTAAATTCTCCTTTCTTTCTGCGTTCTCCTCACATTTAAGTCCAGGTGCTAATATTTGTGTTTGCACACCCACGCTACGGGTTCTCCAGAACTAATTTAGTGTCTGTTGCCCTTTATGCAGGTCCGTTGCACTCAGAAAGCAGCCCGTGGAAAGGGGACAACAAAATTGACAAGAAATCTTTTCTGATTGACACATTCACATAGAGTCTGTATCCTCTTTGGATGAGAAGATTTGAAATGAACTTTCTGTGGTGTTTTGAGTTCCTGCGATGCCACCACGGGGTCGCAGTACCAAAAGGAGACGGAAACAAGTCGACGCGGAGGTCATCATGGAAAAGTGACCAGGTTCCATCTCTCATGGGAGATGGACTTTGAGTGTGTGTCTGTCTGTGTTTGTGATGAAATGAAAGGCACATGTGTGCAGCCAAACACAACACACTTCAAATGGCCTTCAAGAGCCCTGCATTCCACAGTTAATTGGAAGCTTAAAAAAATTGCCATAAAGCATCTTCCAAAGTGAACTTCTCAAAGATGTAAGTCAGTCTATCGTACATGGAGTAGCCCTACTGTCCAAAACTGAACACAGTTCTTCTACTTTTGCAGCTCCAACAGGAAGTCCTGCATGCAGAATGAGATGATTCCAACAAAGAAAATAAAGGAACTCAATGAGGCCGTCCTACACGCGATCTTTGAGATCTACCACCTCCAGATTCCCTGCTTGATTCTCATTATTTAGACAAAGTCATATCTCTTTAGACCCAGAGGTGAGCATCTGTGCATTATAGGATCTTCTACAGAGATGTAAAGACGGGAGGGACAAGATGCAAAAATGGAACGGCTCTCTTGGTTTCGCTAAATCAGAAAAATTAAGTGATAGAAATAAAAGTTGCCTATCAAAGTCTGGAACATATTCTGATCTGTTTTAAAACATTGCTTTCTTTACATACGCTTCAAAAACTGAATCTGTAGAAAGTAAAAAAAAAATGCTGTCTTATTTTCTGTCCTATCAAGAAAGTTTTTCAATGCTAAATTAATCAGTTTGAGAAAACATTTTCTTGTTTACTTACATTTTTTTCTTAAAATACAAACTCTTGTTTTTTCTTATCTCACTGGCATTTTGTTTTGCTTATTTAAAGAAAACCTGCCAATTGGGCACAAATTTTAGATACATTTCTAAGGTGCATGTTTTTGCAGAATGGATCGATTATTTATTTTTTTATTAAAAGAACAGATATTCTTTGGACAAGTTCATTTGTTTTCTCTTGAAATATGACCAAAAAACACAAATGTTCTCATCTCTAATATGATACTTTCTTTTTACACCTTTATCATTGTACGGTTTAGTCAAAAACACAAAGATGTGTATCAAGCTAGTAGGCAGACAGTGTTCCCTCATTTATTGTGTGGGTTACGTTCTAAAAGTAACCTAGGAAAGGGGAAATAAGCAAAGTTCAAACCTTCATAGAAAAGAAAAGTTCAGTTTGTGGAATGAAAACAAAGATCTGATCGCAATCACAGATGTATGAAGATTTGGTAGATGGATTCTGTCCAGGAATGGGCTGCACGGTGGCGCAGTGGTTAGCGCTCCTGCCTCACAGCAAGAAGGTTCCCGGTTCAAGTCCTGGCTGGGGGACCTTGCTGTGTGGAGTTTGCATGTTCTCCCCGTGCATGCGTGGGTTTTCTCCGGGTACTCCGGCTTCCTCCCACCGTCCAAAAACATGCTTCACAGGTTAATTGGTCACTCTAAATTGTCCCTAGGTGTGAATGTGAGTGTGTATGGGTGTGTGTTTGTGGCCCCTGCGACAGACTGGCGACCAGTCCAGGGGTGTACCCTGCCTTCGCCCATGAGTAGCCGGGTTAGGCTCCGGCAACCCCGTGACCCCGAAAGGGATAAAGCGGATTGGAAAATGAATGAATGAATGAATGATTCTGTCCAGGAGACACGGCATAGAGGAGATTGATTGATTGACGATAGTCTACAGCCAATCAGGATGCAGAAAACAATGTGCTGTTTTAAAAGAAAAAAAAAGCATGCCAAATTGGAAACTGTAAAAAAAATCTATGAAACAGCAAGACTGCAAAACATAGTGACATAGAAATAAAAAAAACACTGTACACACAACAATTATACCTGGTTAGCTGACCTGAAGTTATCCACTTCCTATACTGCCAAAAAACATTAACATTGTCAAATCAACAATAAAAAAGCATAGATATTTTAGTATTGATGCATCGGCTTGTAACGGTCACTGAAGCTCGCTCTCAGTTTTGTATGTTCTGTACTTTTATTTTTTTGTGATTGTGACACTCGGGTTGTGCAGCTCCTGTTTTATTTATGTATATTGTGAGATAGTAGTTGTCCAAATGGGCTTTATCAGGTTGATGGTCATAACAGTGTTGGAACCCCAGAATCTGCATATTTGTGAGGGGTTTTTGCTGCTATATTGACTTTTTCTTTCTACTGTGCACCTGTGGTCTGTGGTCTTTTGCACAACCTTTTGAAAGTCACACATAGCTTTAATGTAGTTTGTAGGATTTCTTTTGGGTCCCAGACATCTTTATAATGATTATATACAGATAGTCAATATCGTCAATAATATTGTGGATGTTTCTCATTCTCAGTGAAATTCGAAGTGGAGGTTGTAACACGAGTGAAAAGTCACATTTTCAATCACACAGTGTTTTCCAAACTAAAATGACAACTAAACGGCTACTTTGTTTTTTTTTCAATTCACACGTGTCATATGACGTTTGCAGAACGACATCAGAGTGACAGCAGGCCTGTAACCCCACGTGAGAAACTTGACAACTTTGATCTGAGCCTGTGTGACTTCGAGCAGCGTTGAGAAGAGGACAAAGAGAAGCCATAAGGAGAAGAGAGGTACAATGTTGTGTTTGTGAGCGCACATCTAACAGTGATGACAAACTGCCGTTTTTTTTGCTCTAAATGAAAGGCAGCATGGCAGCTGCTGTGATTTTGGTTATTCTGACACATTTCACATAATTTGGGGCATTTGTTTTAGTGGCAGCACTCAAAATGTTTTAAAGCACGATTTCAACTCTGAAATAAATAAATGTCTCTGAATCCAATCTGGATTAAAACATTGTAATTGTGAGTATTTATCCTTAACAATCCGCTGGCGACATTTTTTATTTTTAAGAGGATGTGAGTTTTTATTTACCGCAAATACACACACACGCACACAAGGGAATTGGGAGGGGGGACATCTGTGTTGAACACTAACCAAATCCGTGGTGACTTTACTCACAATACAATTTTGTTGGGAGTGTTAGAATTTGTTTCAAGTTGATGGCACAGCGTCCATTTTGAGTTGACTTTGATATCATTCTGCAAACAGTGAAATGTCTGGATAAGTGTTGCGTTTAGGCCAGCCATCTGTACCATCTCCAACTCCAAAGCAGTTAGAGGCAGAGCTCCCTCAAATCGGAGGAGGGGGAAAGAAGGGCTAACTGCTCTTAATGGTTCACTGGTGGCATCTACTGGAGAAGCAGAGAAATCCACTAAGCCGCATGAAATCACTGCCAGCTATTTTTCCTTCATTAATAGGAAAATCCACAAAAGCAAAATACCTCTGGTTGTCCAGAATAACCCCTAAATGGTACCTATCACATTGTTTGGCAAATAGGAAATCACATAGATTCTTTCAAAAAAATATTTTCATACAAAGTTGTCTCAAATATATGCCTATAGATTTTGGATTAATGCTACAGTTTATATATTTTCTACTGCTAAAAATGTAAAGTTTTATTAGCATAACTTAACCCAAACTAAACTTTAATAATAGATCAAATATGTCCAAAACTTTTGTTTTATTTACCTTTTTAAATAACAAATTGAGTCAGCAAGAAAAATTTGTATATATTTTTTAAAAATACAGTTTTAATGTACGTTAAGAATGTTTTTGCTAAAGGGTGATGGATAGCTTTAGCTAAGATAGCATAAGTATTTCATTCAAAGTTCTATCAAAAATATGCCTAGATTTAGGTGTAATGCTATAGCCTAAATGTTTATTTTCTCAATTTAAAAGATAAGGTTGAATTGGCATAACTGAACCCAAACTAACTTCAACTTTACTTTACTTTCACCCAGATTCTCACTGTCAGCAGACTGACATGTCTTTACATTTGCAACAAGTGAACTGAGTGATCATAAAATTCACTGTCAATGTTCAAAAGTGGGATACTTTAGTAACAATGTGAAAGAAAAAATGACTTTATTTCCACTTAAGAAGTAAAAGAAAAATATTTGTTTTAATTTCTCAACCAATCAACTGAACTTGTTCACGGGTTCATGTAGAACCTATATTGTTTCTCCTCCATCATTTTTATGTGTCTGCGCTCCGTGTGTGACTTGGGAAATCAGTTCTTGCTGAGGAGGAATGCATCTCCCACATAAGCAAATTATCGGCTTTTCTTTGGAGAAAACAATTCTTATCTAATTTGAGCAATTGTTGCCTCATTGTGCAACACATTCACATCAGTGTGTCTACATGTCTGCTTCTGCTGCCGTGGTTCGAGTTGCAGAGTTCGCCCATTACAATGAAGAACAAAGGCAATTTCCTATCTGTTTCAGATATGTTGCTCTTTATGATGCTGAGTATGGCTCTGCCGTTGTCAGAAAATTCACACAATGTGCTGCTCCACAATAAGCTTTTGCGTTATTGGTCGTTGCAGGAGAATGGCGGGGCAGATGCTAAAACTCGAGACAAAAGGTGATTATTTGTCCGTCAGCGATGGATAACGCTGATTAAGATTAGGCCGTGCTCGAAAAAGAAAAGATGGGGGCGAAAAGAGAGATGGAAGAAGAGTGGAGGATAGATGTGGAGAAGAAGAGAGCTCAGTGATAACTGCCAGCCAACCGCCTGTTTGATCCTGAGGGATGGCAGAGGGGTGTAAAGCGTTTGAAGCTGACAATCCCTTTGTGATGATAACACATGTTTTTCAATGTTTGCACTGATCCTCGCACTCCTATTGTATTATGGGCAGCAGACGGCAGCTGCCTGGGCATTGTAGCGCTGCTGCTAATCTGAAACAATATCTTTAGGCCCAGCGTAGTTATAAGCAGCTGTCGGCATTGTGGGAAGCGCCTCTAATCTGCTTCAGTATCTTTTCCCCCTCGTTTAGCTCTTTGATCCTCTCCCATTATGCCTCCTTTTCCATCACAATGAGAGCCTGAGCCTGGCAAATCTGTGCTGGAATTTCGGATAAGAGGGAAAAAAAATCACAGCGCTTGGATCAGAGGCTCACGTATTAACTGATGTTTTTGACTGCTTTTGTGTGAGTACATCTCACCGCACTTTTACACATGTCAAAGAGACGTGGAGAAGGAGAAGATGTTAGTTTGTCTTCCCTCAAGCTGTTCAGGCTGTCTTCTGGAGGGTGTGGTTGGAGGTGGCATATTTGATCACTCCTGAGGGCTCGAGATCAATGGTTAACATCACATCAGCTCCTGGTTTAGGTCATAGTTTGAAGCTTATCCATTTCCTCCTATGGCTTAAGGATGTAAACAAAGATAGGAAAATTGGAAAAAAATAGCAAGTTGTCCTTTTCTTTTTGGCTTTTCCTTTCAGGGGTCACCACAGCAAATCAGCTTCCTCCATCTAACCCTGTCTTCTACATCCTCTACTAACACCAGCTACCAAACCTCCTCTTTGCTCTTCCTCTAGACCTCTTGCCTGCAGCTCTAGACTCAGCATCCTTCTACCAATATATTCACTGTCTCTCCTCTGGACATGACCAAACCATCTCAGTCTTTCCTCTCTGACTTTATCTCCAAAACCTCTAACATGTGCTGTCCCTCTGATGGACTCATTCCTGATCCTATCTATTCTGGTCACTCCCAAACTGAATTGACTTCATTTAGTCAGAGCTAAAAGTAAGTCATTTTCTATGGATGACATCACACTTACTCAGTCCTATATGCAGTCATTGGGTCCAACCAAAGAAACCCTGAGATGTTTGTAATCTAATTTCATGTTTCTGTACAAGCTATTTAAGCCAAACTACAGTAGATGGTCATGGCCGGCAGAAGCATACTCTGCTTGGCCTGAGTTTGCTCTGCTTTGTCCACATCTGTACATTTTTTGAAAGATGGAACAAAGCACGCAGACATGTAAAAGGGTAAAAGTCAACTTTCAGATCTGCCCAGGTAAACTCTTTGAGTAAGTGAACAAAGCCCCTTAGTGAAAGTGCTCTAATATTATTCTACCCATAGCCTTTAGTTCTTGAAGAGATACCTTTTTGGAGTTATTTTTAAAATGCAATACGATCTCACTTGGATTTTTTGGCATCTTACTGGAGATTTTTTTGTCACACGTTTTTCAGAAAGATCAGTTGGTTGTGGAAGATACTTCAAAAAGTTTTAAGCAACGTTCTAACTTGAATACTAACTTGTCCAAATTTTCTCTCTGATAGTGGTGAACAAATAGCCAGAAATGCGAGTTTACATGTAAAATTTTTTGTATTTAAAACTTTTTTAAATTGATGTTCAGAGTAGCCCTGTGACAGACTGGCAACCTATTCAGGTTGTACCCAGCTGTTCCCCAACAATAGATGGGTAGGCTCCAGCAGCACTGTCACCCCAAAAGGGATTCAACAGGTTCCATGGATGGATGGATGGATGGATGGATGGATGGATGGATGGATGGATAGATAGACGGGACAGATGGGTGCTCAGAGAGCAATAATCAATCTGTAGAATTCATGAAACAATGTTGACCCTGAACAGGCAACAAAAACAAAAACACACAAAATTCTGTTTACTTTACAATGACAATAATTTAAATGAATGTGTATATCTCACTACAAAGTCAGTTTTGTCCAAATTCTTTGAAGTGATCTTTTTGCCAGCTAATGATAGACCTAAAACCAAAATAAATCAATTATTTTTGTAATGTGTAAAAAAAGCCTGTGAAATTCAGAATGATAGAAAGTTTCTCACCATTTTGAATAATGTCTCTTCTGTAGTTCTTCAAGCTTTTCCCCCTTAAATTTTTTTAAGGCCCCTGCGACAGACTGGCGACCAGTCCAGGGGTGTACCCTGCCTTCGCCCATGAGTAGCCGGGTTAGGCTCCGGCAACCCCGTGACCCCGAAAGGGATAAAGCGGCTTGGAAAATGAATGAATGAATTTTTTTAAGATCATCTTAAGAGAAGAAAAATGCTTTATAATCAAAGTGCAGGTCATCTCAGCCCTGAAACTTGAACATAGCAGTGAAAACATCAAGATTGAGGGAAATTCAAATGTTTCTACAGCTTCAGCAGTGCAGGAAGAACAACAAAATGATGTGATTGTTGTTACTAAGGTGTGTGTGTGTTTTCACGTGGTGTTGTGTGGCAGTTAGTGTTAGCAAGCCAAATCAAGCTGAGGGGATTCAAGCTGCACACAATTACCAGAAACATAAATACCTTAGCATGCTTAAGAAGCCATTAATCAGGTATAAATAGAGTGAAGGAGCTCTTTGTGATTAACGAGGTGAGACTAGCTGCTAATTACTGTTTCCCTCTGCTCCAATAATTAGGTCGACGCCTCAAACAAGGAGGACTGAACCATCCTGACCCCGCCCCCACGCTGCACCTGTCATTATCGTATTTCCCTCAGATGTTGCTGACTGTATCAAATCTGTTTGTTTCTTTTGGCGTTCGGGGGACTTTCAGATTAGGATGGGATTTGGACAAACTAGAAAAGAGAATGTTTGCTTTCACGCTGCGTTCTTAAAAGTGCAGCAAACCGCCTTCAAATCCACAGATGATGCAAAAGAATTTTGCATCACCGGGTGCTCAGTCGGTGTTGATTGACAAACCCTTGGTTTGGAAGGACACTATAAACTAATAGTCAAAAATTGCCTGTACCACCTGAGGAACGTTTCAAATTTTTAAAAAAGATATTATTATCAATGCTTTTATTTTTCGCATTTAGATTATTGTGAATGCAGCACAACCCCTTAGGGGTCACTACAGCAAATAATCTTTCACTGATGTGCACATTTGGTTTGGCAGAGTTTTGTGCTGGATGCCCTTCCTGACAAAATCCGGCATTTTATCCGGGCTGGGGACCAGAACAGGGAACGAGTACCATACTGCAAAGCATTGGAGTGGTAGCATTATGCTATAGGGGTGTTTATCTGCACATGGGACAGGACAACTGTGCTGTAATGGTGCTCACACACCGAACGCGATTCGCGTGGCGGCCAGTTTCAATGTTAAGTCAACGGTTTAGATCTGAGGTTCTGCTGCGTGACTTGAGCGGTCGGTGCGGCGCAAAGGTCTGGAAACAAATCAACTCGAGAAAATTATATTCATTTAAAAAAAAAAAAAGGTTCCCTACGGGACACGGCCAGAGAGAGACGGAAACACGGTGGAAGCGGCCGTCATCCAGACGCAGCAGACACAACGGGACAGAAGCTCACTACACCGAGAGAGTTTCTAAATTCTGGGATGCCAACACTTTTTGGCATGCAAGCTACTTAAAACACATAAAATAATGTGAAGTTTTCATTTTGAAGTGCTCAAACATACAAACAACATGTTGTTACAACAGAAACACATGATTCCTGTTTAGAAATGATGACAAATCCACAAAAAAAACCAAATGTTTTTGTAACAACCCGAGCCAGCCCTTCATTCAGCATTTTAAGGGTAGCTGTCTTTATAGAGTGACAAACATCCTTAGATTAGTTGTTTTCGTGGTGGCTGTAGTTAGTCGCCCAGAGTTTGAATCCCGCACCCGGCTTTAGTAGTTCAATGAGTCTTTTTTCCTTTTTTTCACTAAATTTCTCAACACACATTCCTATTAATATTAATCAAAATGTTTCCTATTTGATGACGGACTTTTCCTTTATAATTATATTTTTTTGTGGGTAGATGGTTAAATATTCATTCATTTATGTTTGGGAAGAACAAAACAAAAAACTGATCTCTAAACATCATCTGTGTCTTCCATGCATTGTGAATGAGATGAACACAGACTCACAGGCTTCATGTAGTGATCAGGCTAGAAATGTTAGCTGGTAGCTCCTCCCACACGAGTGGCGAGCTTAGAGAACACATTTTTTGCCACTCTGCGAAAGAGGGGCGGGAAACAAGACTTGGTGTGAATGCAGCATAATACGGAAGAGGACCGGGGCCATGTGTTGTGAGATTTTGGGGAACAACCTCCTTTCCTCAGTACATAGAAGTTGAATTTGTTGCTGGGTCTGCCAACATGACAATGACCAGAAGTACACAACCAGGATAACCAAGGATTGGCTCCGCATCTTAAGAAACATAAGGTTATGGAAAGGCCTAGCCAGTCTCCAGACTTAAACCCAATAGAAAACTTTTCAAACTCAGTGTTCACTGGCCAATCTACAGAAGATCTGTGTGGAGGAGTGGGCCAGAATCCCTCTTGCAGTGTGTGCAACCTGGTGAATAACTACAGGAAACATTTGACCTGTGTAATCACAAACACAGGCAACAGTGCCACATATTTATATTGATTCTCTCAGGAGTTCAAATACTTATTTGCTGCAGTAGTAAAAGAATCTTACAATGTGATTTGTATCCACCTAAGATGAAAATGTCAGACCCTTCCACGACTTCTTAGTGGGAGAACTTGCAATCACAGGATATTCTAATACTCATTTGCCTCACTGTAGAAATACTTACTTACGTAAGGACACCTATGACATCATCAACCGTACATCCTAAGTGCTTATTACTTACACTGTCTTTATAAAGACTTCACAATACACTTGGCACATGCTCGATAATGGTTAGTTCCATTTTCGTGACATCCCTTGAGCCTCAAGGGAACTGCACGACACAACTGTGATCCCTTTAAGATGCAGCCCTACCAGTCTACTAAAACTAGCGTAAATCCTACAATAAACGGGGGACAACTGTACACAGAGAAAATGTATGAACTTTTTCATCACATAATATTCCACAGTTTGGAATTTACTATTCGTTTAATTTGGTCCAGACCAAGTCCTGAACCTTGTGTTTGCTCTGTATTCATGCTGTAATCTACCGGAATTTTGTTTTTGAACTGAAGCTTGTAAACAAAACTACATGACTAAAGATCTATTCAGTCATTGGCCAGGGATTACGAGGGTGGGGCAAAGCAATGAGAGAAAGAAGAATCAAAGTCCTTAGCTTTGCAATCCTTGTTGGGATGATTTACTTATTCAAACTTTATACTTTGCTGACCAATTTTGAACGTCTACATCAACAATCCCCTGGGCTCACGCCACATCGTTCGGGCTCTGCTGCAGATGCCAGAGTCTTTACGTAACATGAAAAGTGTGAGAGGCACTCACACTACATCCAATCTGGTCCGGCCTCTGTGGTCCAGTGCTCTGCATACGTTTCGTTGGCTTAAAATTTTTGCCGGACACCAGAGCTGAGCCGCAGTACTTTATTGTGAAGTTGGGGCACTTGACGACCTAAGCTGGAAACCATGTGAGCGAATGGAAAGTGCATCCGGTGCATTTTACAAAATAAACCTATTTTTCGCTGTACTTGCTGTTTCATCGTGATGTAAACATTACATAATTTCCGCTGACACAGGGTCACAAAGTGTGTGGTAGAGCGTAATTTCGGCCATATAACATCATGGACGACAAGAGGTTGATCAAAGAGATCCAGAACTGCCCCATCCTCTCTGATACAACACATCCTTTTGATAAGGATAACAACAAAAAGGACAGAACCTGGGCTGAGATATCGCAGGCTGTCAGACTCGATGGTGAATTTGTGTAATATGGACATTCACACTCAGATTAGAAAGTTAAGAAAAGTATGCCCACCTTCGTAAATCCATTGTATGAAAACGAGTCACACAGAAAAAGACGTGTTGTGAATATACTCCAAAATCACGGAGGAATGAGGGTTTGTTTACTAGGACGTCCTATTCAAATGGCGGGTTCTCGCATGAACCTACGTGAGTTCAGAGGTCAGCGAGGTTGGCAGCAGAGCCTGTCTGCAGCAGGACCGCAGGCAATCTGTAGTCGGTGTGAATTACCTGCCGTAGCTAGACCGCTCCGCAGCCGGACCGGAGCCGGACCGCATGCGGTGTGAGCCCGGGGTCAGACACAACACTTTTTACTACCACTTTGGCAATGTGGAGGCATGCTGTAAGGGAGTTACTGAAGAAACAACGGCTAAAAAGGTACACTGATAAATGTCTATGGAATATAGACTGTCAGGAAAACAGTGTAAGAAGCAATGTGTGTCACGTTAAAAGCCTGCTTTTATCAGTCCACATTTCAATGAGTTGTTGTGTCTCATTGTTGCTCCACTGTGTTTACATCCCATATTGCCCAACTACGGTGGCCGTTTTGGTCCAGTTGTTCAGCTCTGAGCACAGAGCCTATTCAGACTGAGGAAACTAAGAGTGAACTGTAGCTCAGTCCGATTGGAAACGAACTGAAACCACCTCTAAAGATATATCTGAAGGCAGTTCCTGGTCCCAGACCAGTGTCTGCTTGGGTGTATTCTGACTGAAAATGTATGAATACAGCCTTAAATACTTATGTGCTACATCTGCTGTAACGCTTTGGTGTTAAGTGTCACATCAAGAACAACTTTAGATGATATGTGAGACTGGATCTGGTTTCAGAAGTGACACTCCCACTTACGAAAGTGATTGGGGAGCTATCTCAGGTGGGAGAAAAAACTGACAGCGACTTCGAAAAAAATCAAAGGAAAACCACAAACAAATGGAAACCGTCTTTTCTGTTCAGGAGATTTGTGACAGCGTGACATCCCCATTGCGTTTGGCTGATGGACGCAGACAGGGGAAAGCCAGAGCATTTCTTCGCGCATGCTGTACCTCCAGCACGCCGCTTCTTGTCATGCACTATGGGATTGTATGATATACAAGTGTAATCCATTACCATACACTTACACTAATTGTCTTCTGTTGGAAGTGGCTGCAATGACCTTTTTATGACAAACAAAAATAAGTGGAGGCACAGAACATGGGATATTGGATTCTGTTGTTAATTATTGTGGGTATTATCTGGGCGTATGAAGCCGGGGGGGAGGAAGTTAATTGAATTACAGTTGGCAAGTTGGATAATGCAGTGTTGTAATTGTTCGACTGTAGAAAACAGTTAGGGGTGAGGGAGAGTAGGCTTGATTTACTTTTAGAAAGGGTTTGGTTTTGAGGCACGAATAGGTTTCTAATTGAATCTGCGCTGCACTGTAAACATGTGAACTGCTAAAGCCTGTCCATGCAACACTAATTGTTTGAACTTTTTCAGCTGCAGTTACTAACAAAGAAAAAAGAAAAAGAAAAAAAGCTCATTACAGCATTTTGGCTTTTGTTTTTCCTGTTGATGTATATTTTTGGACTTTTTCTTTTTATCAAAACGTGGTAATCTGACATTTTTTGACGGAATTACAATCATTTTTTTACTCTCATATTTTGGATTCAAAATAAAGTATATTTCTTTTTTTTTTTTTTTACTACATTGACAAAAGAAAAGGTGAATTGTAGAGGCTTTACCACAGAGGGATTTTTGGTTCGCAGCAGTAGTTTTGTTGGGTTATACCGCCATCTTGTTGTCATATTTGCTCACAGTTTTTTAAGAATTGAATTAGGTCTACAAAAAACAAAGTTCCAATGGGTTTATGACAGAAATTAAACTTTATTGAAATAGTTTGTGAAACAATGGAAAGCTAAAAACGTATTACTGATTAAACTTTCTGTAATGGTTTTAGAAAGTATATGATTTCATATCAGAAAAACTTTCCAAAAAGTTAGCATGAACTTTGATTTTTTTTTTTTTACGTTTTTAGGTTGAAGATGCTTCCCCTTTTATCCAAAGAGTTTTCTTAACTCTAAAGCCTCTTCGGTAAAAAAAAAAAGAAATGTCCTGGATCAACTTTCAAAAACTTTTCTTGCGGAACCTTTTGGTGTATTTACACCAAACTTGATTTCGCAGCAGGACCGTCAAGTTTCAATGTTAAGTCAAAGTAAATATGCGATGTGAGGTCTTGTAGTGCGATTTCGGCGTTTGTGCGCGGTGTGGCAAGGCTGACAGGGCGCATCAGCCAACCAGGGACTCTGGCCCAAAGCGTGTAACGTTTTCAGTGACTAGACCAGGGGTCTTCTTTCTTAAGACTTTGTTCAATTTCGGTGATCAGCATGTCTTCTTCAGAGACGTTTGACAGCACTTGACGTGTCAGCAGTCAGCTGGCATGAGCAGAAAGCCCAGAGACACCTACACAATAGCTGAACAAAGTATTTAATTTAGTTTTTTTTGTTTGTTTGATTATAGTTGTGAATTGTAAACTTAATGTGATTTTAAAATATTAAAATAAACTATGTATTCAGGGTTCTAAATTAACACCCGTCACTTGCCAAATGTGAGTAAACTTTTATTTGGCGGGTAGAAAAACTTCCTCACTACCCACTTTGGCAGGTGAGGCATTGTTCATCATTTCTGACACGGGGCTCAAACTCACAACCATAACTTTAGGTATCTGCTTTCCCTCCCAACTTGAACAACACATGTATAAGAACCTTAACAACACACACAATTTAAGGCAAAATGTTGCACAATTGAAAAAAACATTTAAAAAAACTTTAAAGTAATTATTTTATTGTTTATCACTAGCTTATGGATACTAAGCTTTATGGAATCATATTGCGCACCATAAAAAAAGGATGGTCTTCTTTTTTTAATTAAGTGCACTTCCATAAAAAATATATCTATAATAATTTTAAAAATATCTTTAAAAGAACAGACTGTAAGTGACAAAGTTTTTGTCTTCAGGATTGATTCACAAAAAATAAACCGTTCATACTGGTTCATATTTAATAGCCAACGTTTTGCTGTGTAATGTTTGTAGATAAAGTGAGTTGATGCTTCAAAGGTTTGTGTTAATAAAAAAGTTCAGAAATCAGAAGTGTCTTTTATTAAAATAACATTACATTTCCGTAATGTTCTAAACCTGAAATAAGACTACACTTTTATTTAAAACTAGTGTTCTCCAAGAGAATAAATAAAGGGAATACTTGTTTTACCTTGAAAGACAAATTATTTTTCCTGAGAAATGTTAGGTCTTCATTAAAGATGTCAAAAAGTGTTTGTGGTTCCCAGTGTTGTCTTTTCCGTGGAAACCAGGTCAAAATGGCTCTTTGAGGGTCAGGTTGCAGACCCCTGATCTTGTCACTGAAAATGCCACATGCTCAAAGCTGATGTGCCACACCTGATGCCCAAATTGCACCGCAGGACCTCAGATTGCGTCTGTACAATGATTTGACATTGAAACTTGATGAACCATAGAAAAGACTTGGGCTAAAAGTTGAGCTAACCCCGTACACACACAGTCACAGGGCACCAGTTAAGTAGAATTAAATATTGTGGTTATAGAACCTTAGTCTCAATTTTTCTTATTTGTATCAATTTTTTTCTGTCTTCCAGCTGCTTCCTTTAGTGGGCGCCACATGAATCACCATTTCCATTTAACTTCATCCTCTTTCTCTCTGTTTTGTCCAAGTTGCCAGTAGATGATTAAGATTGTAAGTAAAAACGAATGGGTCTAGCATAGAGCCTTGAGGAACATCACAGCTAATTGAATTTTGTGAATAAAAACTTGTAATTTATCTATTAAAGCTGGCCTTGTGGCCTTCTCCTGAGCGGCCATCACTAGCTCAGTGACAGCTACACGCCCCTCACTCCCTCTGCCCTCGCCATTCTGGTCTGAGCTTCATGTGACAACTAATAAAAGAAAACCAAACAGTTTTCAAAAGGGCGACTTTTCTGTTAGTTTTACCTCCACAGGAAATTTTTTAAGTTGGGGATATTGTTTACTTTACCCCAAATTTATTTTCAGCGGGTACTATGTGCGTGCAAATTTTGGTGAGACTTTTAGCGTGTTGCAGAGGCAAATGTTTTGCTTAAAGGCACAGTAAGAAAGAAGAATTGCAAAACATTATGGCCCTTGCAGTCCAGGACTGCTTATGGCCGGGATAAATGACAAACAAATCAAGTATAAAATCAGACTTTTTTTTTTATTTTTTAAAGGAACTTTTAGATGAAAAACATACAAAAAAACCAAAATATATTTAAGAGATACATTAGCAAAACCAAACTTTTCAAATAAGATTCAGGTATGTTAACTTTTACATGCCTAATTGCAAAAAGTTAAAGTACAATTCAAACTTTATCGTTTGTAATGAGAAAAATAAGTTTGGTGTTGCAGTAATAACGTAAATAAAGTTTTACCGAAGTTTCTTAACACATTTTTTATTCACATTTTTATTTTACATTAAAACAGCTTAAAAAACTTTTTACATGACTTCGTATTTCAGAGCATGTTAATCCTGTACACATTTGTATGTTACAGTGGCTAGAGAAGAAAAAATACAAGCTTAAAAGCAGACTGAAATGACCAATGTCCAGTGAAATATTTTTTAAAAGTTAGAAATGTCCCTAGCATGTAGAACGGTAGAAAACGCAAATAACGTTGAATAGACTCCTTAACGGTGCGTTTAGACACCTTTACCGTACTCCGAAAGGAACAAGCCAACAACCCACAGGTCCCTTCAAAACAAATCTCCAACACATTATAGAGACACAAACACATCCCACAATCATTTGTTCTTAAAATTTACATGTGTACCAACAAGAATGCAGAAGACAATGCTGGTTTCTTTACCAAAGTTTTTCAGGAATAAGGGAGCTTTTGATTGAGCCCAACAAAAGCTTGCTTTTCTAGAGTAAACAAAACAAAAAAACACTCAAAAAGGAGTCATTCCTAATTCTTATGAACATTAAAATATTTGTTTGGGATGTCAGTTTAAAATGAAAATCCCCCCCCCCCGGTGAGGTTTTTCGAATAGCCCATACCACTATAATTGTTTTCCATACGTACAGAAATGTTTTAACTTTGCCATAAATATAATACCTAAAATCAATCCTAAACTTTCCCAGACTTTGAAGAGGATTCATTACAATTTGGTCTCCACTAAGACAGCACAGCGTGAGATGCACCTAGCTCTGATTCAACAAGGAATGTTCTTTTCAACATCTGTTTAAATCCACAACCAATGTTTGGACAAACTTCAGGTTTCAACAACACCGCTCACATGACTTCTATGAACTGGACATCATTTTTTTTCCATATTGTCCAAAAAAAATCAGGAAAAAAAAAAGGTCTTAAAAAAACAACTCTGGTTTCTGCCCTGAGCGTGCATTAACGCGTGCATGGTATTCTGTGAAAATTAAGTGAAAACAGACTCAACAGACTTTTTTTCCCCCTAAACAGTCTGAAGTGTAATGCTCAACTAGTGTTTTCTGGGTTCCACCCATATTTGGGTCCTCTTTCAAAATAAAGCACTCAGTCTGCTTAAGAGCTGCTTTCACATTTGGTGTTAGTGGTCAGTGTCCCAATTCCATTCAGCATTTACAAACTTGGTATTAACGTTTCTACAGCTCAGTATGGCCTTCATCATAAGTGGTTAATCAAAGTGAGGTTGCGTGAGCTTGGTGGATTAGGAAGGACATCCAGGAAAGAAGCGGTCTTCTCGTTAGAGACCTGAAGAGGGAGCTCTGCTGCTGTCATGGAGTGATGACACGGGCTCAAAGGGATGAGAAGATAAGCGGGTGTGAGGTTTCCTTTTTTTTATTTGTGTAAGCTCAGTGCAGCTGCCTCTGGTTTCATCTTAAAGTACTGGTTGAAGCGCAGGATTGCGTATCTGCAGAGATAGAAAAGGCAGCATCAGCACCCAGATAAAAATGTACGAGACACATAAGACCCGCAGGAGCCCAGGAACAAGAATACCACACCACCATTCTGGACAGCGTGTACTGTTTATTGAGTGATTCCTTTGATAAAGCTGTCAGCTGGCTGGGTTTAAAACCAAGACGCACCTGAGGAAGTCAAAGTTGATGGTGGAGAACTTGACCTGGATCAGAGCCCAAAGACCCCAGAAGAAATGAGAAGCCTGAAGACAAAAAACAGGTAACAGGGACTCAGAAGAGCAAACGCATGACTGAGTACATCAAACATTCACAGGAGTTTATCGCCTGTATCACTGCTAATATGGCAGCAGCAAAAAGATCAAACCCAAGGACGTTCTGTGAGCGCTTTATTTTGAAATGTTACTAGAAAACGCAGCGGTGCTGCACGTCCTTCACCACCAGATAAATAAAGAAAATAAAAAAAAGTATCACGAGATGATCCTTTATTGGAGTTTCATGCTGCCAAAAACACTGACCTACTCATGTGACTTGTGAAAATGAATGTGTAATCGGGGCTTCAAAAGTACTGGATAGCAGTGAAAATTCACCGCCTACAAGTGAAGCAATCGCTGCCAACTTTCTGATGACAAACTAAAGTTTCATTTAGTGCCTTACAGAAAAAGTCTGTGTGTGACGTAATCATGAATTCACTTTGAGAAACATTCAGCTTCTTTTGGTGAATCGTTTTCATGCTTCTCTGCTGTCTGCATGCAAGGAATCCAAGCGCACACCGTACGCAGCTCTAGAGTCCAGTGGTGATTTACACCACTGCACCTGACACTTTGCATTGCACTTGCACTAAATAAATAAATTGACCGGATTCTCTCGATCACATTTCAGTCACTTGGGCACAAAAAGCAGTCCGGGGGCATGTAAGTGGTAGTACGGGGGCAACTTTCAACCCAGTGCAGTTGTATGTGGAACCTTTCTTTGCGAATGGGATAAGTGCAGGAACAGACAGAAGAACAGGCTACGACTAAAAGACACAAAAAAAAAGAAAACACAACAAAAACACAGACAACCAGAAGTCCTAATTAAAATGTTAACACGTCAGATGACTGAGATGATCCAGTTTATTGTCAGAACTGTTTATTATTAAGTTTGAAGCACATGTTTTTATTCAAGTATACCGTTTCTGTAGCAAATGACTGTGCAGAAAGCCAACGACCTTTCTGCACTAGTTCCATAGAATTCATTGAAATCCTGAGAGCTGCCCATTCTTTCACAAATGTTTGTGAAAACAGTCTGCATGCCTGAGGGCTTGATTTTATACACCTGTAACCAGGCCATGTAATGAAGACACCTGATTCTAATCATTTGGATGGGTGAGCCAATACTGTTGAGAATACAGTAAATGTATCTGTATATGAAAACTGGACTGAATGACTCCTTCTCCTGGCATTCCAAATAGGAAGTACCCGCTGGTCCCACAAGCCAAAATCCCAAAGACTTCTACAGAGAAATAAACAGTTATTCCTCAGTCATTCTATTAATCAGAATAACCATTCTTGCTTTAATATGTTTTTTAACCTCTTCTTGATAATCTCATTTTTTTCAATGATATTTTGTTTTTATTGCAAGTTATACAAGTTATAAATATGGATTTTTGATCTCACAGCCCTGCCTGAGACTTATTTCTCACACAAAAACAACCATAACACAAACAGCAGTCAGAGACTTGATAAAACACCTTCACTAGGAGTGCAACGGATCACGGATGATCCGGACGGATAACTAGCCACAGTCTGGCACACACATGTACTGCGAAACAACACAATAAAAGATAAAAACAAATGGTTAAAGGTAAAAAAAGGACATTGTTGAAGTTCTTACCAGGGCAAACTGGTTGACTTGGATGTAGAGGTTCTCCACCTCTGTGTCCGTCACTGCACTGCCCTGACCTTTGAGCTCCTTATAAGCCTCAAGATAGGAGCGGAGCCAGAGCAGCTGGATGGAGCGCTCTGGGTAGTAACTGTAGTCCACCTCATTCAGACCTGAAAACAGACACTTTAAATATTTTACATTATTTCTTGCTAGTTTTTATTATTTAGTGTGGCCTTACCAGCAAACTCATTGAAATGATTTCCAATGTCGAAGGCTTGGTAATTGTACCCGGCGTACTCGTAGTCAATAAACTTTACACTTCCTGGAAAGAGAAGCAGCTTTGTTGAAACAACAGTGCCGTCTGACAAGGCTCAACATTATTTGTTTTTTTTCCCTTTTGTTAATACAAACCCTAGCTTTGCTCTTATCAATCTGACAAGTCGGCTTGGTTAGAGCCGAGCAAAAGGGCGGGAAGTAAGAGTTTGCATTTTGAGAGACTGAAGAAAGAAGAAGAATGAGGTAAGAACAAGAAATCAGGGGCATCAATAACCCCAGAAATGATGTTAAAATATTGTAAGAAAAAAGTGAAGTTTGAACTTTTTAAAAACCTCTAAATGTTTGAAAATGATAAAGAAACTGAAAGATAAGCACAAAGACAGCAAATGCAGTTGAAGCAAAACAGGTGGAGAACATAGAGTGGAAGTAAATGTACACCAGTGGGTTTTTGCTATGGATGCATGCAAAGAGTAAATAAATAATTAAGGAATCCACCAGGAGTAACATGTTTGGAAAACAGGAAACAAAAGGCAGAAAGACACCAAGGGAAAACACCACGTAAGAACACAGCAGGGAGATTCCAGGAAATTTTGCTCAGGAAGTCCAGGTAACAACACATTTGAGGATTTGTCTCAAATTTGCAAGAACGTAAGTCTTCTGAGCTTACACTGTTCACATCACCCTTTGCAACATGCGTTCAAGCGACTACTTTCAATGAAAAGTCTCTAAACATGTATAAATGAGCATTTCAGACTTAAAAATTAAACCAGGTCAAACTTTGACCAATCAGGGACTTGGATTTGATAGCGACATATGGATAGCGTCTCTTTTAATTTATGGAAGCGTCAAATGTTTAAAAATTTAGAGGAGAAATTAGTGTTTCAGAAGCAGGTTTAGCGCCTTCTTGAATGAGCATCACGTTTGTTGTAGCTTAAGCTCTGCAAATGTTTAAAAATGTCAGCATGTTGGAGCAGCTACTTCCAGCAAATGTGTTGCCATCTGAAAATTTGGAAAGGTTTGCATTTAAATTTGAAAAGAGGGAAAGCAGTCAACCTCAAAAATCCAAACCCTTATTTCCAGAAGCCCTCTGCATCAAAACTGCAAAAATGAAATTAAAAGTAAATAAAAAAAAAACAACTTGTTTTTTGAGGTGGTACTGAACTAGAAAAAACAAACAAAAAAAAGACACGTTGAGGTGGGTTACCAGCCAGTGTGTAGGTCCTAGCGGGACAACTGAACACCTTCCGGGCAGTGGCTATAGCCCCCCTGTGCAGCAGATGAAAAGGTTTGGGCAAACATCTTTCACACATGCTCACTCTCTCACAGACATGTTTGGCTTCGCTCCATTCTTTCGTCTTGCACACCGTTTCGTAACGTCTGGGATCACTGCCAAGCCACCCCCCCTCTTCAACTTCACCGCTGTCAACCCACCACTTCCTTTCAACACACCTCCCTCAACGCTGCCCTCCTATTGGCTTTCATACTTTAAGAAAGGCTTCTGTTTAACTGACAACTCTGAAATAGGTACAAACTGAACCAGATCAGGTCAAAAGTCCACTTTCATAAACAAAAATAAATGAAATGGAGTCCTATTTGTAGATACAGGAAGTAACTGCTATGCTGGTTTTGTTAAAACAATCCATGATTAAAGCTAAGGAGCAGAAAAGTGACATTAGAGCCATGTCACGCTCTGAGGAAAAACAAAAGACTAAAAAAAATTTTAAAAAAAAGATCTCTCGTGGAAGATCTCATGGAAGATCCAAAAAACCCAAACCCTCATGGAAGCGTTTGGATTTCAGACCGACAGTTGGTTCTCCTGGTTATGGCAGGAGCAAAACTATACGAAGACGAACTCATAAACTCTGAAGATGCTGAACATATTTCCTTCTTTTAGTCTGTTCTATTACAGGATTATTTTTCTCTGTAAAATAATACCCAGAGGCACTTCTGCAGTTACACCCAAACAAACACCAGCACCTTTAGACTTGTTTGATTTCATTTGCAAGTCTTAAACAGAAAATTTGTTTAATTTTATCAGATCAGGACCTTTTTTTGGTTGGTTTTATTGTTTTAAAAAAAGCAGAATTTCATCTCTAGATAGATTGTAAACAGAAAGAAAGTGAGTTTTGTGTTGGTAACCATGACAAAATCATCAATAGAGACCAGTCAGGCAAGTTTGTGGGTCCTACTGCTGCCAAAGCCTGAAGGGGGGGCGGGGGCAGACTATGTGAAGGCCCCCAGAGGCGCCTGGGGTTTGTCTCTCTCCGTTCCCTCCCCAGGTGGCAGAGCGGTGCAGCCGCAGCCTCCTCTCTCATTCCTAGGGGAGAAAGGCTAAAACAAGGAGCTGTGAAAAGTCACCCTGCCCCCCCTTGAAATGAACAAGGGGGCCAACAGCTCCCATACAAGCCTATGAAGACCTCCACCAACCTCCCATAAGCAGGCTGACTCTGAGATGTTTTGCAGTGAATGTCAAAATATTCTTATAGTAGTTAAGAACAACAGACTATTGAGGTTGAGGAATAATAATGATCCTAATAATCACTGCAACACTTTATGAATACATCTATTAACACTTGAATGACAAGATTTCAGGTTGATAAAGGCAGGGCGTATATATTTACTTCAACATGGATTCAAAACATTTCAACCTCTAAATTCCACCTCTTCAACCATTTCCACTGGTTAACACTGTTAAGAAGTGAAACTGACATGCAACTCTAGGAGAGTTTTCCTCTTCGTGAAATCCTTTTATTCTTCATGTCAGCTTAAGTACTAACGTCTTTAGCTGTGCTCGGCTGCATGGACTCACCTTCCCTCTGGTTATAGATGATGTTTTTGCAGAGAAGGTCATTGTGGCACAGAACTACAGGGGAGCCCAGCACAGTTAATGACTGCTGGAGCCACACCAGTTCTTTTCTGAGGCACTGCAGGCTGGGAACCTCCGAGCTCAACCTGGAGGGAGCAGCAGAGAGCGACATATTAAGGAAACCAGCATGTCTAGATATCTATGCCGTTATAAAGTGGAAATAAAAAGAAAAAAATGTAGTTATTAAACATTTAATTGAAAAATGAAAGTAGTTTACAAACTATGAATAGAGAGTCATTTGATTTTGGGTATATGCCAGTACCATAAACCTGGGGTCCCCAAACTATGGCCCGTGGGCCACATCCGGCCCGCCTCTACATTTGGCCCGGCCCCCGAACAATAAAAGAGATGTATAAAGTGTTGTATAATATAATCCATAATCACGGCGGAATGAGTGTTTGTTTACTACTATTCCAAATACAAATGGCGGGTTCTCACGTGAACCTACGTGAGTTCGGAGGTCCGCGAGATTGGCAGCAGAGCCTGTGGCTGCAGCAGGACCGCAAGCCATCCGAAGCCAGTGTGAGTCATCTGCCCTAGCTAGACCACTCTGCAGCCGCATCCTCTTAAACAATCTCACCTGCATTGTTCTTTTTTTCAATGACTTTTTGAAATTTCAATTAATTTCTTTTCTGCATGTTTCACTTCTACCATTGCATTAAGTTTTATCTTAAATTATCTGGTACTGGTATAAGATCTGGCGGAGATACACATGACTACGTGTTTGGTATTTGCTGCTTTAACACTTACACAAAAGCAGTTTTGGGCTGATGTCACTAAAATTATGAAGCAAGCAGCACCAAGCACTAAGCAGCTGTACAGGCTAACTTCAGCACTCTTCACAACTAGCTCCTCACCTCCTTGTACTTTGTGCTGTGTTGTACGGCTGAAGGAAGGCTTTAAGGTATTAAACAGCTGATTAGAATCTCCCACCTGTCATTCTGGTCAGGCTCCCGGTGGTACTTGGAGATGAGAGCCAAGTACTTCCCCATCTTCAACCACAAATTAGACTGGGGTGCCCAGCCGTTATGGGCATGAATTGCATGGTATTTGGCCAGCTGTCTGGCAATTAACCTGCAAAGCAGAAAGAAACCTTTAATTATTTTAAATATCATTATTAACATTGAATAGTTTGGGTCTAACAGTATTTTTTATTTTATTGTTACCATAAAAATTAACAAATAAATCTACTAAAGACCGTGTCTTAACAGTGTTTTGTCTTTTGTAAAATTAATAAGAAAATGATTATTTTATTTTTTTGCATTCTTCACTACATAAACCTCCAGTTTTCTTTTTACCTAAAAACCGGCTGGTGGCGAATGTGTTCAGGCTCCAGGGCAGTTCCTTGCAGAAACTCGTAGCACAGGCCATTGTTGAAGGTACAGTAAAGCTGTGGCGCACACCGATCTGCGTGCAGAACGCGAAAAGTTTTCACCTCGTTTTCTCGATCCACCAGCAGCTCTGTTTTGTTGCCATATATTCGGACCAGAACCACGTCCTGCAAGACTGAACCCACATAGCAGCCGAGGAGTTTATTCGTAATACCGTCAGTGAACACCTGCAGAAAAATAACATAAAATTACAAAAAAAATTAAATGTCAAATAAAATGTCCACAATTGGGTGATTCACATTTATATTTTTTGCCCATAAACCCTGATTTGTTTTCCCCTAAAGAATGTAGTTAAAAACGTTCATTAGTTGGAGATTTGGTGTAGAAGACTGAAATGCAAACACAACAGCAGCCATGTTTGCCCGCATTAAGCAGAACCATCTATACTAAAGCTTGAAGGATTTTGGCGAGGCCGATAACAAAACACCCCAAACTGTTTTTTTGCACCCGTCAAACAAGAATGACAGGACTGTGAGGAATGTGGCTATTTACATGAGGAGAAAGGCCGCCATCTACTGATTCCAGTGAATTCTGTTGAAATAAAAAAAAAAATAATACCAGGAAGCATGTGACTTGACTTCCATCATGGCTGTCTTTACATCTTCCCCACTTCAACGACTCCAAGGGAGAAAAGGGGGTGTGAGAGTACACAGCATTGCTGAGATTGGCTTTTAGTTCAGTGGGATGGGCCATTTCACTATCAGCCTGCATAAACAGCTTTTTTTCCCCCTCATTCTAAACCTCCAGGTTTTTCCTTTAGACCACAGATTAGAATTTGACCTATAACAGTTATTAATGGTTTTAATTAATTTCTCTGAAACGTAAACTTTTTTTTAACTGGCATCATGACTCATACCATTCTTAAAACGCCAATGGAATTTACATTCTTTTCCATTATAAAACAGTTCCAGGTATAGGTACACCTTGTACTTTTCTATTGAAGCAATGCCTGTCAATACATGATGAGGTCACCTGGCACATTAGAGCAGTCTGCCAGTTTTACCATTTCCCTTCATCTAAAAGGCCAGTTTCTGCTCAGATGCCCTAGAATGACTCCGTTTTTTTCTTTTCTTTTCTTTTCTGGGGGATGAGGTGGGTGGTTAGGTGTGTTAGATGAAGCAGGTGAAGCTTAGAGCCACGGTCAGGAAACATTAGCTGCAGGTGACTGACAGTACTTTGCACATATTTTAAAATAATTAGATTAAATTGTGGGATTTTTTATGAAGAAAACATAAGAAAAAGGAAAGACAAAACAGATGACACACAAAAGATGTCACAACCCTGTTTAAGTTGCAGAGGTCTAACTGACCAAAATGGACAACAGAAGGAACATTACAAGTGTTTCACTTTTTCATTTTGCCACCTTTCTTTCTGTTTTTCTCCTTTTCTTGAAGGATCTACTCTAATGAAAATTGAGTTTATAACAAAGTTTGTCGCATTTTTTGATGATGGAGGACAAGCTTAAAATTGCATTTCTTAGTATTTCTTTATTTAAATCGTAAATCAGGAGCAGACAAAAAAAATTCTGTTTGAAAAACTTATATAAGATGGGCAGGACTTAAGCTCCCTGCTCTGCTCCATTCTGATGCATCCACTTGCAGACAAATAGATCCATGTACATTTGCTTTCCTTGTCTAACCTTGAATCTGGATCAAAACTGTATGGCTAGCTCTGATATTGCTCACCTTTTTTTTTTTTTTTTTTTACACCGCTATTGTTAGCTTGGGGGTGTGAGAGGCAGTACAACAGTAGGAGTACGAGGACAGTACTAGTAAGCTACTGTGAGAGAATGTAAACAGATAGCTCTCAGAAAAATGCAGGGAACGGGAGGTGGGGTTGCTCCACAATAAAAACCCCACTCACACCTCAGGTGAATTTCTATTTAACTCCTGTCTTATTTTTGATTTGGCTAAAATCAGCATTATGATACTTAAGAGATATACAATACAGTTGTGTGTGGTTGTCACGGCTATAAAGCCATAATCACATCTTTTTTAAAGCCAAATGCACTGTGTAATTTTACAAAATAAAAGTTTACATGGAACATTTACTAATTTTATGCTATATTTGTCCCGTTTTACCATGATTTTAGCACTTTAAAAAGAATAAAATAAAAATATTTTACAAATTTCCTTTTCTCAGCTATAAGTTCAAGAACATAACGTCTATGTGCATCATTTTACAGTAAATGTAACTCTATTGGGGAAAAAGTAATGAGCTTTGCTACACATACACAAAAAGTGACAGTGACAGTCTTTGAACCTTAGACAGTCAGATCAAACCACAGTCTAACAGGATGACATATTATTTAGATCTTTTTTTTTAAGTAATTCTCTTCGATTTGTTTCTCTCATTGCCTTTTGGTGATTTTATAGCATTTTAGCTAAAAAAGTTTACAGGAGACAGAACAAAAATAAAAAATAAGATAAAGGCTACTTTGACTTAACGCTGTCTCGCTAACGTTATTGGTTTATTAGCGTGTTAGTCCCATGACAATGTTCCTGCATTTGCATGAAAGCTGCGCCCAAAGAGAAATGACGCAGGTTTTATTAACAAAGTAACACTTATCTGACATAAATAAACGATGGATACGTCGTCCATTCAAAAAAGAGGAAAATTAGTTCGGTGTCCTCTCTGCCCCGACTAACGTCAGTTACATACGAAGTCTGCACCCAAAAGGAAAAGGGGGGGGCTAGCTAACCCGCTAGCTTAAACCAGTAGCTATAAAACTAAACACACCGACATTTAAACTGTAAATACAAACCAACCGCGTATGGAAACATGAAGTACCTTTATTTTGACTTCTGATGGTTTCCAGTTCGGTCTCAGCTCATTCAGCAGCTTGAGGGCGCCGGGTCTGTAGTCGCTGTCGTCAACTGTCACGTCGATTTTCGACACAGCGGGCGCCTCGTCGGGAATATGAATGTAACTAGCCATGGCGGAGGTGTATTTGTCGCTTTCAAACCCCTTTTTTAGGACTGCGGTGCGGTTCTAGGCGGCAAAGTGCGTAGCGTCTGCCAGAACGAAGAGAACGTGTGGGTATATATGGCTGGACTGCCAAAGAGCCGCTAGGCACCGCCTCTCAAGACCCACCCACCCCCGAGAAGAAAATTCAGCTCCTCATAAATCAGCAAGTGGAACGATTTACATGGAGCGTTCGTAGGTAAACCCGGGACGTACCATTGGCGGGGCTTAACTCGAGAAAACTTTATTTTACGAGCATATATGGACACATTTTGCGTATAAACTCCATTACACAGAAATTATAACTTTACGGGAAAAGTTTTATTTTTCAAACGACTTAAATGGAAAATTAAAAGGTACTCTAAATTGTCTAGACAACATCTTCATTAATACAAACGTACACTAACTGCCAGCGTACGTCACGTTGCTGGCTACGTCAAATTCTTAATCTATGAATGAAATGTGTTTTTTCACGTCCAGTGCCGAAGGCAATAGAAATAACTGTAGACACAAAGCGGGATCAATGGATTCAAACGAATCTCGCAGGGTAAAAGATATTAAATCACAAACGCAAATCATTTAAACAACCAAACACAGCCATGGTTGTGTTTATAGAATGATAATAATTAAAAAAAACAAAGAATAAAATAATATTGTATTATAAATTGATATTATGCATGCATGAATGTATACACACTAATACATTGCTATACATTGAAACTAACAAAAATAATGACAAATGAAGGTGCTATTAGTAAAAGATAATTTGAAAAAAAGTAGTGACACCTCTATAAAAAACACAAATATATGAAGTTTACAAGTAAATACAAGTACATAAGTATAACTCCTTAGAAAAGTAATTCGCCTACAAAAGTGTTGAAAATAATTTGACCAAATTAATTGGGGTTTCTTCTAGTAAGCATTTTGATTGGTTTGGTTTATTTCCAGCAATAAATAAAAAAAATGGAAAAATGCACAAAAAAATGAAATGCAGATAAATCAAATCAATCGAAGACATTTATTCGAGAATAAATTAGAAAAGGTGCTTTTCCTGCAGAAATACATGTGATTGCAGAATTGCTAAAGTGGTTGCTTTAACTGCTTAACTGCAAAACGTTTTGCATACGAAGCTGGAATGTATTAAAAGCTAGCATATTTCTAAAATACAAGCTTAACATCAAATATGGTTTAGAATCCTCAGTAGATGCCAAATTAGCCAAACGAGCCAGCATAATGGAAACATAATGGTTAAATACCAAATTAGCAGAAATAAATACTTAAATTAGCTAAGACAGCTAGCATATTGCTAAAATATCAGTTATATACAAAATTAGCGCTAATTAGCAAAATATTCACTTTGGTTTTTTTTTTTTGAATACTAGTAATCACAGATGCTTTAAGGCTGTAAAGCTCCAGGTTTATTTAGTGATGTGACGCCGGTCGCGACCTTGCCAGGTGTGCCACCGGAAGTTGGTCGAAGCTGTTTGCAGCGCCTGCCCCTGCTGGAGAACTGACGCTTCACAGGATGTGCCGGTGCTGGGTAGGGGAGGGGGAATTACCGCGGTGCGCAGAGACCATAGACATGGCAGAGACTGCTTTCATCAGGGGGAGGAGCTGAAAATGATGACATCCGAAGTTTCACTTCCTGGCTGTACCACGTGACTGAATCATGGAGCGGTTCAGATTGTGCCGTGGGTTTGACAGCTGCATGGATCCTGCAGGCTCCATTCATAAAGTGGGTGTTTGATGGAGAGTTACGGTCAGGGAGAGTTTGGTCAGAGGTAGAGATAGTTTGAAGAGAGTGTGGAGATTTAGATGAATTATTATTAATATTGTTATCATTGAATAACCCGTACATAATTTGCCCCTTAAACACACAGGCCTGATCTCAGTGTTGTAAATACAGGATCATTATCCAAACCCGAACCACACTCACATGAGGATGAGAGCTGAAACTACCGGTAAGTGCCAAGTCGGTTCGGAAGCTTGGTTTCGGGCGTGTCAATCACTCGTTTTTCTCTTCAATTTTGCTGTACAATTCTAGCCAATCATTTGACCTTTCAAGTGGTTGTGGGCGGGCTCATGAGGGTGTGCGGAGCTTCAATCCAAAAGAGAGGAGCAAAGGGAAGTGATGCATTACGCAATCAAACTAATAATCAAACAGAAGAATAATCATTTTTATTACGCAATTAAACTATTAATACAAGTTTGATTGAAGTCTGCAAAACTAATAATAAAAAAACAATAGTTTCATTGCAGAATGCAATCAAACTAATAATAATAAAAAGAACAGTTTATAAAAAAACATTGACTCAATCTTCAAGACATTATAATTGGCTCTGACCACAAATGCTTTAGCTCTCATACATACAGTACACAATCCAGTCCATCTTGGATTGTGAATTTGGAATTGATTTTTTCCGAGCGCATAAAAAAAAAAAGTTCAAAAGAAGACAAACATCTAAATGTGTAACTTGACTAAGTTGTATTCACGTTGCAACTTATGCAAGTAATAATAAAGTCTGACTTATTTCTGATTCTTTTTGTCTCACTTAATGTGTCTTATTGTGCGGTGCACCTTATATATGACATAAGTGCGAAAATAGACCATTCATAATCCAGTTTCCTCCCTATAGTGCAGAAAATACATTAACTACTACTACTTAATAATTCAATTAAAATTGATTTAAATAGCCCAATGTCACATTACATGTGTCTCAATGGGCTTCATACAGATATTTCTGTAAAAGAGCATGAAGTCCGTCATAAAACATAAACAGTAACTGGTTGCTAAACTAAACAGACAAAGCATAACTGGCAAAAAAAAACCAAAAAAAACAAAAAAAAAAAAACGACAGCCATTCCCCAAACTGTTACATGCAAGTTGTGGCTGTTCGCTGAAATCAGGTCAGCTTCCAAAAAACAAACAGGCCCTAATCCAAACAATCCAATTCCTCAAACTACAAGTGGAGGCTGGTTCAAAATGAAGCAATTTCCTGTTGACTTCCATGTAAAAAAAAAAAAAAAAGGCTAAACACAAACAACATCCACTAAAACTTTACTGCATTATAACCTAAATTGATTTGAACCAATTAGTCACCATGGCCGCACCACTTCAGACTTTAATTTTCCAGTATACATTTGTGCACTTATGTCTCCTGTTCATGTCAGTTTGCTTCTATTACTTAAACTAGTTCAACAATTTGAGCTGCAAGATACTTCAGGTGAACTTTAACCTTTACCAAAAAGTGGGCCATCTATCTTCTGTGAGTCAAACATTTAGCTGTGTCTTAGTTTCACCTGGAACTACAGACACACCCATCTGTGTTTCTGTCAAACCAACAGACAAATTCAAATAATAGGATACACCCTGTTGAATCTAATACACAAACCCTCTTTCCTAGAATTACATTGAAAATGTCATCAGGCTAGGAAGCTTTTTTGGTGCCAACAAATCCCTGCTGAACTGCCCGAAGATGTAGCCAAAAAGACGCAGACGTAATTTTTGTTGGGTTCACTCCTGAAGGACTCGGAAATCAGCGGTTCTGAAGGAAGTGGCTCTAAGATTCCCCTAGATTCACAAAATTCTGAAATTAAAGTCAGAATTCTGAGAAAAAAAGTCAAATTCTGAGATTAAAGTCAGAATTTTCCCTTGCCCCCCATTTTTTTTCTCCATGGCCCTAATCCTCTTCCATATAAATTGTCCTCTTGGAATTTTTGAGAATTTAGCAATTAATCTAACTATTTGATGATCATTAAATTAATTGATTCAATGTGTCATTCTTCATGTACTGCATGTAAAAGTTCAAATATGACTACTCAAAATTAGGAGTAACAAGAAAAATTGCATTTCCTGCAGAAATAATTGCTAAAGATGATTGCTTTAGTAACTTTCAGCAGAAGATGCTGAAGATGCAGAAAACATTGCAGAAGACAGCAATTGTTAGGATTCAACCATCCAGCTCCACCTCCAACCATCAGAGGGAGCTCTCGCCAGAGTACTCACCGTCTCTGCTCCTTTCCTCTCCTTATGTCTTGCTCCTGTGAATTAAACTGTTTGCAACTGGATCAAAACATGTCTGCCTCTTCGTTACAGCAATATTGTCCATAAATGGCAGAAATTTGTGCAATTGCAAAAAAAAAAAAATTTTGAATTCAGAAAAGCCAAAAAATAGCAGAAAAAGGCACAAGTTGCAAAAAATAAAAGAATGCAGCAATACTGGCCAAAAATGGCACAGAGAATCCCAGGCTAGTTAATAAAGAAGAACCTTCCAATTGTATTCCTGCAAAGGGTAGTGTAAAAAGATCCTGAAAGATGCTTCAAACTGTGTAAATTCAAACAAAAGTTCCAAAGAGTATGAACAAGAGACATGATTTGCAAACAAAAACAATATTTTAACAGAACTGACATGTAAATGAGTTAAAATGTTGAAAAAGGCTAATATATTTCCAAAAGCATTGTTTTAAAAGAAATATATTTATACTGCTGTAGACAATATATGTGAATGTCCCAAAGTAAAAATGTTGAAACCCTTTAAAAGGCCTGAAACTATGGAGAGAAAATAGTATCACCCCAATTGGAGCCCATGTAATTCTTGATTTGTGCGTAACTTTGGATTTGTGCATGTGTATTTTTTTATTTGTAACTCATACAATACATTTTGTACACAAGTAAAAAAAAAAAAAAAAAGACAAATAAAAAAAAACACATGCACAACTTAAAATTACAACAGCTTGAAACTAACTACACGCTCAGATATTTAAAAATGACGCACAAATCACTTGTTACGCTCACACAAAACCACATTGCCGCACAAATCTGATGTGAGACACTTTTCACATCTCCAAGTGTCATGGGCCGCTCGGCCGTGGGGATCGAGCCACAGGACAAAAAAAAAAAAAAAAGATCTTCAAAGAAAGACGTTTTTTTGGCCAGTTTTATTCTATGGTGATGATGTCTTCTCACTAACACAATGTTTTGATATTACACAGCATGGAAACACTGGATTGTTTTGATTTTATTGGATTAAGTTTGAATTTAATTAGAATCAAACATTTGCATAAAAACACTCAAAAGTAAGCAGCAGCAGCAAAGGAAAAATCTGGTCTTTCTTTCATCTTCAAGGCACTGTGGAGGATTCTCTGTGTTTAAGTAAAATATCTAATAATCATTCACTACTATTGTCATATAATTCATTCTGAAAAAAATGTAAGTTTAAAAAACATAAACCAGGAAAATCTATCATCCATCCACTCATCTCCACAGAACCCATCATTACTGAACGGACTTCTTAAGGTGACAGTTCTTCATGATTGCAATCCATTTAGCCTCCTTCCTCAGGATGCTGTGATTTTAGGCAGTGCTCAATCAAAATAATCCTCGATATCAATGTTGGGGTTGAGCAGCTCTTCTCCATATGGAGTCAGGTCCATCTGATTGAGGATCAAGTTTTCAAAAGTCTCTTCTAGGTCTGTTTCCCCGATCAGAATTGCTCCCACCATCCTCCCTCCACTCAGGACCACCTAGAATAAAAAAAAAAGGATTGCATGAATCAAATATTTTCAACATGGATGCTTAATCCAGAAGATTATTTGTTAAATACTGACTGACACACAGACACGTTAGAAGCACTTCATAAGAGAATAGAACAATTTCAACTTCAAGATTGTGAGTGTATATAATCTATGGACTTTAGCCAAAGAAAATGCAAGGTAATATTTATAGCCGACATATTTTATAAAACTTATCAGAAAATTACGCCTATGGTCATTTGAAAAGGCTGAGCTACTATTTACACACACACACGCATGCATGTACGCCATTTATGACACTTACAAGTATGTTTGAGATGATTTAAAAAATGTTTTGAGTGTTTAAATAACACTGTATGTATAAGGAATTCTAAAAGCTCGCTATGAACTCCTATTCTCCATTTATTACCAGTTACCAACTTTTCTACTTTAATTTCCACCATGACCTGAATTCAGTAGTAAATAAAACGTGTCTAAATATTAACATAAAATCTATCATAAATAACATATTCATTTTTTAAAGGAATAAATCTTTATTGGTGTGACCTTGACATACTCCTGGCCTTTGGTGCATCTCACGAGCAGCTGGTGATCGGAGCCCAGTCCCTGTGCGTTAAACTTCCCCAGCAGAACGACCTGCAACAGGAGCACAGACTTGTCGTTGTGCCCATCAAGAACACTGGCAAGTCTTCACAGCAAAGCAAAACAAAAAAAGGTGGATAATTAACCCCTTTGGTTAACATTTAACCCTCGCGCAAAGTGTCGCTCACCTTGTAGTTAAAAAACTTGGTAAGGTGCGAGAAGAGCTCGAAGCAGAAGTCCAGTTCAACGGGTTCTGAGAGAACGTGAGCCGCCATGCAGCGGCCAGCATAGCAACCCATCTGACGGGCCTGCGTCCACAAACGCATCTGTACACACAACAGGATGATTTCCTCCTCTCATGGAACATTAAATATTAAAAGGTCCACAACAAACCTTAAAATGTCCAAAAAACTCAATTATTTTGAAAATGCCCTCACTTTTTCTATAAATCAACAAAGTAAAAATAAGGGGGAAAACGTAAGAAACATCCAAATAAAAACAGGCAAAGCTCCACTAAACTACATGCAAAGTTCCAAGGATTTATTCCAAGAGATTATTTATTCCAACAATTGTCATAACTTTCTTCTGTCATAATCTTTCTTTAATAAAGCTAAAAACAGTTTGAAAACTTCATGGTAAATTCTTTATGAAAACTTTACTAATGGAGGGTTGACGTCAGTCCTATATTACCGTTAACAGCCGACATGACCGGCAAACTCACCGGTGAGTTCAGAGACTACTACGTTTTTGAAGAAATAAAGATGAATTGTCAAGGAAAGCTCCAAATCAAATTCATATTTTAAAATGATTGTTATAGCAGATGTGAGAAGCGTTGTAAAAGCAAAAGATGAGTTTGTTTGCTGGTTTAAAGAGATGAGTGACTCAGCAATAATCCTGATGAAGCAAGAGTCAAACATCAACCGTAAGTTTTGAACTTTTTTACTATCACCTATTGATGGGATTCTTTTGTTTTTGAACTAAACAGCGCTGGGGACTTTGCCCCTTTCACCTCTGGCCTGAGCGCCTTCTGTTGGCTTAGCCGGGCTAATGTGGGGTGTGATGGCAGGGTTCTTGGCCTCCCGGCAGGGGGGATATTGCCCGGTGTTCTGTGGGGATTGTCTGATGGGCTTGGTGTTCCTCCATGTGAGGACCATACCTCCCATTGGGGTGTTTAGATACTTTTCTGAATGATGAAATAAAGTCTTAGTTTGTGCAGAAAAGGTGTTTCATATATGGATGGATAGAAACAAAAACTGTAGTTTCGACTGAGCACACTAATGTATGCAAAGCAGGAAAATTATGAGAATTATTAAGAGAAATAGAAAATTCTGAATGTCAACATGAAAAAACCTCTTAAAATTAAACATCTGTGTGTTTCACCTGATGCCACAGAGGGCTCGGTTCCCAGCATGCTGTGCACACGTCCCCTGCAGCATAAATGTCTAGCTCTGACGTCATCAAATGATCATCCACCTGCAGACCACCATCTTCTGCCAGCGCAAACTAAATAACACCATCAAAAAGAAAGACTCAATAGAAAAATAATCTAAAAATAAAAAAATATATAATTTCCACACAATAAGGTACACTTAAAAGCCTTAGTTTTAGCAGTAACAGTCTGTTTTTACAACTTGCAAACAAGATTGGGAATTCCAGGTATTGTGAATATGCTTACGCAGATATCACAGCTAAATCTTCCAATTTGGATAGAGTTGGAAACTAGCTGTTATAACTGGCTAATGTGTTACAAACAAGTTCTAGTGTGAATGACAGACTTAGCTCTGACTCTTCTGTCCTTAATGTGCCTTGTAGTTCAGTGCGACTTACATATGACAAAATTTCAAAAATAGACCATTGAGGTGGGACTTATAATCCAGTGTGCTGTTAAGTGCAGAAAAATATTTTATTTCGCTTAGGAATTCATTTGATGGAAAAGAAAAAAAAATTCTTAAAAAATTCTAATTTTGTTTAGAAAATGTTTGTAGAAATTTATTTTAAAGTATTGGGAGATTTGGAAAAATAATCTAAGTCTTTAAATAAGGGTAAATACAACCTTTGCTTGACATAAAAAAATAAAAATTAGACTACATATTAAAATCCCTCACCATTTAAAAGGGATTTTATAACCGTTTAAAACTTGTAATTTTTCTTACAGAGTTGCCAGGTAGAAAAGGGTTGGTATATGGGACAACACCGGTCGCACTGACGATGATGTCACAGCCAAATGTCTTGCCATTGGTCAGCTGGATGTAAACTGGCCAGGATCCCTCTGAGGACACAGGAATTTCTGAGGAAGGCTGGGGGATGCAGGAAAAAGCAGCGTGTTGAGTTCTCACCACTCTCAGGTTTCAGTGTTTGCTCTGGAGAATGGAGGTGCTCCTCTGGGGTAGAGATCTTTGCCACCTCACACTGGTATTCCACTGAAACTCTCCGGAACACCTGAGTGCAAAATAAGAAGAATGTTTAGGACAGAAAAAGTGTAACATGAAAAAGTGTGACATGATCAGCATTTATCCGAGTTCTCTGAATGATGTAAATTCAGAGTTTGAGGTCATAAAGTTGGACTGTCACAGACCTGCTCTGCTCCTCTGAGAACTATTCCTCGATGCCAGTCTGGACCCAGAGCACTGCCGGGGTTTGCTGAACTACCATGTTTGTGTGAATTTCTGTCTACAAATAAACAAATATTATATAATAATATGAATATAAGTGATCTTAGGAGTTTAAATTAAAATGTATTGGGATGCAAAACTCATAAGCTAAAGATGGAAACCTGCTGTGAAGGTCTGCAACCCCCCAGGTTCCTCTGTGGTGTAGCAGGGCCTCTTGCAGGGAGCAGCTTCCTGCGGTTTGTCGGCCTCTAGTGACTGGATGAGGAACTGCGCTGCTCCTGCATCAAAGAAGGTGTTCCCGATGGCTTTGTCCTTCACAGCCCAAATCACTTCACAGCCCTCCACCTCATACCTGCAGTGAGCATTTTCCAACCAGCACGTTCTCATATGACTTTCATAAAAAGAATCTTTTCAGATAAATGCGGTTTTGGTTTTGAAGAACTTACACCAGCTCCAAGGCAATTCCTCCGTTTCCAACGACAACAATTCTCTTCGCTTTGGATAAACACTTTTGAAACTTCTGAAATAAAAAAAACACAATAAAAATTACATCAACTTAAAAAAAAAAAAGCCTGTGATTAGCGTATGAGTTTATGAATTAGCAATAATATATTTTTTCAGTTACACTTGAAACTATTAGTTATAAAAACACACTAACAGTTTTATAAATAATACAAAAATAAAAGTAAAATTCTAATTTCTTAGGACTTAAAAAAAAAAAAGTTCTGTTTGAGCAATTCTATCCTGCACATGTGAAGTCTCTTGCTCCATTTAAAAAAATGAGTCATAAAAAACTTTAGTTGAACTTTAACCTCAGTTTTAAATGTCTAAAACAATAGCCAGCGTTTATGAAATTATGATTAATAATATAGTTTTAACTGATATGATGCTCATCATAAATTGATGTTATTATAGCTGCAGATGGTGGAAAAACAAAACTGCAGCTCAGTTTGTTACTGGTACCTGAAATTGACAACTTACAACTGTAGTTTTGGTTGTGTACCGGCTCTTCATTTTTTTTGGGTGAACAATTTTTCTTTTCTAGAGGTCAGTTCATGTATATTTTTAATTTTTTTTTAATAGTATTAGTATTCTTTTCATATTTTTGATCAGGACTTTGGTCAGCATGTCCTGGCTTTTTTGTAATGCTTTATAAATGATGTGATGAATGTAACATACTTCCAAAAAGATTAAAACCAGTGATAAACAATAAAATTATTATAGTGAAGCTTTTTTTTTTCTCAGTATCATGTATATAAAAACATGCATGTATAGTAAAATGCGCAACTTCTTGCCTTATTGTGTGTGTGTGTTCTTACAGATCAGTGTGTTGTAGTTGTGAGTCTTGGTCATTTAAAAGAATAACAATGACATGGAGCAACAAGTGAGTGTGTATTTGTGTTGGCTGAGGTCAGTTTGAGCAAATGCTAGAAATTACCAGCGCACCTGAATGCAGCAAAAGCGAGCCCTTAATGTAGGCGTAGAAGTGCGGAAATTCCATGCAGGCCCTGAATGCACCAGCTGCTGCGCAGAATATGAGGGTTAAATCTATGCAATAAAGTCAAAATTAAACTCTGGGTTGGATGTTTGTGGTGGCCAAGTGGAGAGGGAAGGCAGACACTTAAAAGTTATGGTTGTGAGTTTGAGCTCCGTGTCAAAGATAATGAACAATGTCTCACCTTCCAAAGTGGCTACTGAAATAGTTTTTCTACCCGCCAAATAAAAGTGGGCGCAATGAGCAATTCATGGGGCAATTGACTAATCTAATTAACATAATCTAGTGAGGGTCCTTGGGCAAAACCCTTAACGCTACTGCCTACCTCAGAACATATGAGAGACAATGAAACATGTCATGCCGGCTCAGACGTCGCCCGGTCAAGGTCTTGGTCAGGTGCTGGGGAACTAGAGCGCCTTGATGGGCTACTGGAACAAGACAAATCTGGACTAGATTTGAGGTTCTTTTGGAATGCTGCTACTCAAGTAATCCTACTCAGAGGTTACATCAGGGGTCTCAAACTGGCGACCCGCGGGAAAATTGCGGCCCCCCAAGACGATATTTTACGGCCCGCGTCCTAATACAAAAGTTTGATGTTAGTGCGGCCCGCCAGTTTTGTATGAATGGCCTTTTACAGTGTTGTGTGCAGAGCTGACAAACTGACCAATCACGGTGGGGTATATGTCTGTTTGGGGGCGTGGCATTAGCCAGGCTTGAAGCAGGGAAACATTTAGATTCCACTCAAGGGTGCAAGCGGCCACTTTCAATGAAAAGTCAATGCAAACGTGTGAAGAGCAGAATTTTTGTCTATGCGCGTTGACATTGACTCTTCATTGAAAGTGGCTGCTGCACGAGTCAACGCAGCTGCACCTTGACACCCCCCTCCCCAAACCACATTAATGAGTTCTTTACTTTTCTTTTTAGAAAATGTCTATTAGTACGTAATTTTTTCAATATGTGCAGCCAGTGCTCAACTTTTTTTTGGCTGCACAGGCCAGGAGGAAAGGTTAAGGTTAGGATTATGGTTACAGTTATTAACACACCAAATGCTTCCCGAGCGCGACTGTCTGCAGCCGTCTGCTATAACTGCGATGAACTTCTGAGTGGCGTTTACGCTTTTCAAGCGAAGCGATCAACTAAAGTGTTTATTTTAACATGAAGAACATCTTCCTCCCTCACTCGCTGAAACGCACAGGTGGAAGGCAGAGGAGGAAGTGATGTGTTCCTCCACTAAGCAGGCAATGCAAAGGCAAAAAAATGAAATAAAAATAAAAAAGAGGCGAATTGCATTCTGGAGTGCTGCAAGATATGAAATAAAAGACATCTTTCCAGTAACTTATTTTATTTTCTGTCTGCGCTCTGTTCCTCTGTGTACAGAGCGCCATTTCCTTTACCTTCTTCAGTAATTTTTCATCATTTTCAGTGTTGAAAGACATTTTTCTGGACATTTTCCTCCGTAGTTGCATACTTTAATCGCTGAAATAAATTCAAGTTTTGCCTGTGATTGCGCTCCGTGCGTAAATGTGCGATTCGGCTCCTTTGGCCACTGTGACGCAAGTCACTTGGAAGTATAAAGAAGCCCTTAAAATACGTGCCAGCAGTGCAGCAATGTGCATCTTGATGAGGATGAATTTGGTGTAAATGGCGTTTACTTATATAGCGCTTTTCTAGCCTATTGAAGCCCAAAGCGCTTTACAGTCACAGACCCATTCACCCATTCATACACACATTCACACACTGATGGTGGCTCCGCTGCCGAACACTGGCGCCAACCTTCCATCAGAGGCAATGTGGGGTTCAGTGTCTTGCCCAAGGACACTTCCGACACATGGGCGGGCAAGGCAAGGCGGGAATCGAACCTGCAATCCTTCAATCACAGGCAGACTGCCCATCAGTTCCATCAGTTTTTGAGCTGGATACACGTCTGTCTTTGATCTCAGGTATGTGTGACGCTTGTTCTGACCTCCAATGACCAGCGCCGTTCTTTCACTGACCACAGTTTGAATTCAACTATAAAAATATAGGAGTGAGTGACTGGCTGCTCTAAATGACTTGTGACCCGAGTTAAAATGTTTGAAAAGTAACAAGAAAGACTAATTCAAAAAATGATGATTTTTGTTTCTCCATTACTGATTTAGCAATTTAAAGAACAAACTAAAAAACAAAGAAACAAAAAACATTCAGCTCAGATTCTAAATTGGGAGCACATACTTGTGCAAAAAGCTCTTTTCCACCTTGAACTTCAATAAGTCCAATAGAGGTTCAGACTTACTGACAGTCATCTTGAAGCCAAAATGAGGGTCTGAGCTGCTTCCTCACTCAAACCAAATGAGGCTCAACTATGGAGAAGAAGCTCTGCTAAGCGTCCAGTAAAAAGTAGACAAGAGAAGCCATGTTCAGAAGAACCCATTGATGGAGGTTAAAGAACTGTCAAATTTAGTAATTAACAGTTAAAATGTAACAGTGTTAATTGAACTGTGTTAATCAGGACGTTTAAATCTGAATACAGCAGATACAGAAGACTGTAAATACAGAAACATTTTTTACTGATTATGTGCTAATGATTTTTAATTTGTTTATGTACGTGTTGATTGATTGAGAGTTTTATTAGTTATTTTGTACAGAAAACAGTAATAAAACACTACAGTTAATAGTACAGTACATGCTCCATACAAATTTACAACCAAGGAAGAGATCTAACTGAGGAAGTTATGAACTTGTTTACACAATATATATATATATATATATATATATATATATATATATATATATATATATATATCACAAACTGTGTTGCTTTATTGCTAAGTGTATCTGATTGAATGTGAAAATATGACTTACAGTGTTTTTATAAGAACCTGAGCAGTACATTCAAAAATAGTACAAGTGAGTTGTACCTGGGTGCTGTCTGTATCCCGTATTCCCAGCACATAGGGATTGTCCTGTGTCAGAAGCTTTGGTCTTCCTCCACTGCAGATACACAGCTTCTCATAACCAAACACTCGACCATCTTCACTTTCTACCGACTGAAAGACACAAAAGAACTTTCATTACTGAATCCTGCAGTAACAGAAAAGCTGTTAAAAAAAAAGTTGAATCTTGGTTTCATTTGAAAATTGTGAAAATAGGTTTATTTAATTATTTATGTATTTTTTATTATTATTTATTTAGGTATTATTACTTTCTTTTGTCTTCAACCATCTGGCAAGTTTAATCATATGTTTCACTCAAATTAATTATTCAAAAACTAGGTATGGTGTGTCATGTGTTGTATGATGTTCTGTTTGTGCAATATTTGTCAATAAAGGTCTTAAAGGGCCTATTTTGTTCAAAATTAACTTTTTGAGTTTTTAAAATGTATTATGATGTTCATTCTTCACTATAAAGAACCTCAGCGTAGTATTTTGATCCATTCACGCATTTCTGATAATCTTCAAAAACCCCGCGCTCTGAGAAACAACCCCTCCCAATCCACAGAAACGTGCAGCACATTCATCCGTATTCAAATAAAATGGTAAATGGCATATAATTATATGGTGCTTTTTTTTTTTTTTTTACCTTCCTTCCTTAAAAGTTCAAAGCACTTTACAGTCACAGTCCCATTCACACACACTGATGGTGGCTCCGCTGCCGAACACTAACATTAACCCCCCCCCCATCAGAGGCAATGTAGGGGAACAGCACCTTCCAGGAAAGTCTGTGCTGCCAGCACTGCCTGCAGGCTAACACAAACCCCCACTTTCTCCGTAGAACTAGTGGTGATCAGAAAAACGCTTCTTAAAATACATATATCTTCCAATTGTGTCCCACCTCTAAAAGACGCTGGTTTCCAGTAAACGCCACCGGTAAGCCGGGTCTAAAAGGTGCTTGTTATTGTTAAACCCTGGTCTCTAACAGTGGCCAGGCGCCTTTAAGACACCCTGCCCGCAACTAGTGGTTGTTAGCCACTGTTGCCATGGCCAAGAAACTCACATTCAATTTAGCGTTTCAACTTTGTGCGGTGGCATACGCCAAGGAACATTTTGGTGAGCAATCTGCAAAACATGTTGGGATGGATCCTAAACGATCCAGAGAATGGTGCAAGCAGATAGGTGATGTTGAGAAGACGGCTACAAAAAAAGGAGCAACAAACAAACGATTTCCTGGTGGAGGTGCAAAGAAAGCGAGCAACGAATTAGAAGAACTGGTTTCAACACGGATTATTGAGCAAAGACAGAAAGGTGCGCCTGTGTCCCCAGGAAATTGATTGACATGAAAGCGAAGAGGATTTCTGATACGGAGATGGATAAGGCTCCAAAGAGAAAAGAAACGTTCACAGCCAGTGCTAATCAGAATATAACACAATGTTTTCATCATTTCAATAAATCCTGAAATGTTCATCTGGTGCTGTTGTCTGTATTATGTGACTGGATTTCACCACAAAATGAACTAATTAACCATCACCATTCTGTCTGTGATGGAATAAACGCCGGTCTCTAATAAATGCTGGGCCGGCTGCCAAATTTTTGGAACAAGCGCCTGGGTTACTAAAGGTAAGGTATGATATGCGCATCCATCTTTGCAAAAGTGTGGATGCTGTTTGTTTTTGTGGACAAAACACAGACACGCTGCCGGCTCTAGATTGACATCATGAAATTGGCAGCACCCCCAAGGAGCAAAAAGTGGGGGCTCACAGATCGAGGTGTCTTACTTCCAGGTAAGAAAAGAGCACACACAAAAAAAAATCATATTAGTGGAATATACATGCATATATATTTAACTCTGAAAGGTTTAAGAATAGCAGGGTATAGGCTCTTTATTAAAATAAACAGAACTTTTAATGTAAGGAAAGTAAGTTCATTTTTCATCCACCAGGTGGCAAGCAACGCACAGAAATGGTTTCTTAAAATCCAAATCTAATAAATCAACTCATAACTTTAAAGCTAAAAACGTGTAAGTTCCCACCGCTTCTTACGTGTGACTGTGCGTGAATGGATTTAACAGCTGAATGGATGACACAGAGAGTGGGAAACTTCTCCTCCAACACGCTGGACGGCCGCTCTTCTACATCAAATTCCTCTATCGTTCTTGACACCTTTAAAGAAACCATGACACGGAGAATTGAACCCACAACTCAAAGCTCAGACGTAAATAAAGCTACAAGCATCGACCATCTTGTTCTCGCCTGTTTATAGTTCGTCACGGCTTTTAAGTGGGGACCTGCTGTGACCAAAGCCACGTCTGCGGACGGAATCTGCGTGAAAAGCTGTCGAGGTGAAAATGTTGGCTTAAGAAGCTGACATCGTTACTACGAATGGTTATTGTCTATTGTTTAAATCCACTTTTTTTTACCTGCTCCACACACGACACGCCGGCAATGCCGCCTCCTATAACCATGAACTGAAATGTTTTCTCTTTCTTACCTTCCATGACTCAAAAAAAAAAAAAAAAAACACCTGCAAACTAGCTACTGTGCATGCTTAGCGCTTTAGGAAGTGTACTGCATTCGAAAAAACATTCTGGTCTTTCTAAATATAACAAATGCTCAAAATCACAAATCTATATCGCAATGTACTCGCGGTTGTCTCTAGAACAACATATGTGGCGTCACTTCCGTTTTTTCATACGTCTCTACGGCAAGCTAAAGAGAACATTTTCAAAACGCAGAACAAACATACGCCCTTTATCATGTAACGTTTGAATAACATTGCGGGAATAACGTGGTAAAAAATAAATCCGAATTACATTTATATTTTTGTGGACGTCTTTTTAAAAACACATTAATTATTTGCCAAATAAATTATGGAAATTACTTTCAATTTTTATTAATGTGCTAAACTTGTTGCTTAAAAAAATTAAACCTGATAACATAAGAACAAAAGAAATACATTAAGATCAAGATAGACGAATGGACAAAGGAAAACAATTTAAAAACACAGAAATTATGAGAGACCGTATGAGACTTAATTCATACTTTCTTTGCACATAGACCAACAAACTGTTATACACATATCAAGAAACTCTTACACACATACCATCAAACTCTTACACACATATCAACATACCATCAAACTTACATACATACAAGCAGAGTTTTGTCTATTTTATTTACATTCAATTGTGTGGCAATTCATCCCCTACCCTGCATTTCGGTCAAAGAATACTCTCATTTTTGGTTATAAAAGACAAATTAACTGGCGATCTAGTTTTTTTCTATCTTTAAATTTTCAACAACCAGGCCCTTCAACCTTTTACACTATTTCTATTTCTTTTCTATTAAAATATCCTATATTCTATTCTATTAAAAACCTGTTGTACATGTTTTAGGTGTATCAGATGGAGGTGCACAGGTTAGCGCTCCTGCTACATTTTAAAGATTGTCGGGTTGAACCGCGCTCCGGAAGTTGTTTTTTTAAACACTAATCATAAGTGGTTAATATTTAAGTTTTGAGAGTCAAAATAAAGAAATTCTTATTGCCACATATTTCAGGCAGTTACATTTTCTTTGGGTATGTCCTAATTTGGGTGCTGCATCCTTCTGTGACCGCGGCCTTCGCGGTCAGCGTTGACCGGGTCCTTCGTAAAGCTGTTAGACCGGATGTAAACAGCTGTGTTTTTGGTATTTGGACGTTCCAGCCCACAGATAATTCCAGCCGTTACATAGATGAATCTCCTGTCGCCTGGCAGCGGTGACGTCTGTCCCGAACAGAGAAGCAAAATGCGCCAAGAAGGTCCGAGATTCAGTGAGCATTTTGATTATTATTTTTTATGTTGGAGGAGTTAGAACAGCTGTATCGTAGTCGCAGGCATATTTAGTCTAAGTTATAATGATATTCAGGTACTGCTTACAAGCTCTTAAGAATTTCTCAGGAATAACATATTAGTTTAACTAGTTTTATGGATATTTGCCCGTTGTATAATGTACAATTACTATAGTAAGGTCACGGGTTTGTAGAGTACCCAAAATAGTTTCGAAAAATGCAATTTTTCAATTTCTCATAATTTACTCTAGTAAATGTAACTCAGTAAAAGTACTTACCCACTTCTGAGAATAAAAACCTATACATAACAATTATAGACTGTTTTTAAAAATAGACTACAAATAGTTTAAATATTCTTTTTATCCTCCAACCTTTTTTAATGTTTACCTTGTTATTTGATATCAATAAGAGTAGCATTGCAGTGCTGTGTTATCATCATCTTCACACCTAAGTATATTAATGTTTCCAAGTATCTTGAAAAAAATCTTAAAATCACACCCTTATGCTAAAAAATGTATTATTTCTGAATTTCTCTCTGTCAGTGCTTGACTCCAGGTTGCTGCGCCACAGTCCACTTTACAGGCAGGTCTGTCCTCCTAATAAACACTTCATCCTTGCAGATGGTTGATACCTGTGCCTTCAACACCACTGCCCCTCATCACAACCCATAAACGGGTCAGTGAAGGTGTTGCAGCCTAGCACTTCAAAGGTATTCATTCAATTATAGAGCAGGCTTTGGAACGATGAAGACAAGTTTCAGAGCCATCCTCAAAGTGCTAGAGGTGCACCACACCTTCGTACCTCATGTACACAGTGGTTTTTCTGATTTATTTGGAATCTATTTCTGTTAATGTATATATTAAAGGTTGTTGCTGCTTGTCCCATCCTCAATAACAATCTGCCTCTGTGCTGGTGACATTGTGTCCCCAGAGGATGAGTCAGAAGGAAGTTGCTGGAGATGAGGGGGAGGCTGGTTTGGAGGTCATCAACGGTGCTCTCTGTGGGACCAACTATCTTCAGAGCTGTCTGCCTTGGAGGAGGTTCTGCCAGACCATGGCTACTGTTAACAGTTAACTAAATAATCTTGCTACATTAAACATGGTATTTTTATTTACAATATTATTAAGATTGTGTATTTATTTATTATGTCCCTTTTTTTAAAAAAGAAGTCTTGGTCATAAAACCAGCCCTGCAAACGCTATAGATGGACAATGCAGTGTACAGTGAAGATGCATCCTGAAACTCTCTACAGACCACCCGGCAAGATGTTCCAGTTACCAACCAGTTCCAGTTCCAGCCCCTGGTCTCAGTTGGAGCAGCACATCCATGGCGACCAACTTTGACCAAAACCCAATTGAGCATCTCTGGAGAGACCTGAAAATGACTGTCCACCAACGTTTACCATCCAACCTGATAGAACTGGAGAGAATCTGCAAGGAGGAATGGCAGAGGATCCCAAAATCAAGGTGTGAAAAACTTGTTTCATCTGTACCCACTGTGTGTACATATATATATATATATATATATATATATACACACATATTACAATCCTGAACACATGAAATCAGCAATAAATTGGAAAAAGATAAGATACAAACCTTTCTGTAGCATACAACAAACTTTATTCACCACACATGAGCACACGTTTTTTTCAAGGGTTTCCCACTTTTTTTGTTTTCTGATGGAAGAAATATTTACTGCTTCTCCAGAATTATCCTGGAAACACACAAAACAAAAAGGAATAGATAACTAGGTTAATCCCTCTCTTAAATGTTTTATAGCAAAATAAAGAAGACTGTTGAGATATGTGTACATGTGATGTGATTTACTTCTATGCCACAGCAGCCTAATATTTGGCACCAGTAAAGTTTTGGTCATTGTCCTCCTTAAGGTCTACAAAACCTGTAGTCTGTTCTTTGGTCCCTAAAATGACATAAAATTACTTTTTAAAAATCTTTTTTCATTAGTAAAACAGTTAAATAAGCACTTTTATTGTAAAACTTCAAATAAAAAATAACATTAAAATGCTTTATATTAATGATCAAAACCACAAACTTATCAGTTTAAAGTGTTTACTTACATTTAAAAGTTAAATTATCTCCAGGTCTGTGGTCCTGATGCTGTGCCACCAGAAGCCGACAAATCCAGCCAAGGAAGGACACAGCACCTAAATTTGGACACAGCTTTTGTTCCGGACGGTGGTGTTGTGGGAATTTTCCTTTGCCGCATTGTTGTGATAAAGAGACATACACATTATGTATCAAAAAGCGATATAAACCTAAAAATTGACTGAATATTTATTTCTTTTGTAAGTGATCATGTTACAAGCGGGACAATTCCCAACGAGGTGTGCATTATCAGAAATTGACACGCGCCGCAGAAGCCTGAACCGGCGGAATACAGTTGCTTCACGGAGTGTAATTAATCAGCGTTAATACATTTTAACAGGTTATTTTTTTTAATGAATGAATGCGTTAACGCAGTAATGTTGACAACCCTAATTTGAATATTTGTATATGCTAAATATAACAAGGCAGAAAATTACAATTATAAAGATTTCTTCAAATGTATTTTCTAATATATTTTTATATTTTCTAATATATTTTTATATATATTTTTTAAAATAATGGGAGTTGTGAGAACATATTTTTAGCCAAATATGTAGTATGGAATATATTTTGGAACAAAAGAAAAGCAAATGTTGCAAAGTTTCAATTTCTTTTTCACATAATGTACAGACATTATCAGTGAAAGAATCATAATCTTAAAAGTTCTTTAGATGTGTAGATGTCATTCAGTAATTTTTCAAATTAGTTTGTTTATTTTGGGAACAATAAGGAATTTTAAATAAAGAGTTCCTAATATATTTAGAGTACCGTACTATATCTTCATCACTGACATTTTGTTGTTTTCTTCATTTCTGAATTTCTGTTTCACACTGACTTTATTAGAACATAAAATAAATAAAAGTTGAAAAAAAAGGTTTTTAAGTGTGTGGTAGTGGTTATATATGATAGCATTTGTGCATGGTAATGTGTCTGTGCGTGTGTGTGTTGGGCTGTATTTAGTTGAAGCATAAAGGGTGTGTATAATGAAGGGTGCAGTAAAATTGGCGAACGGAGCACTGAGGACATCTCCTGATTGCTCACAGTGATGTCCAAGCACCCTCTCACCAAGGGGCCCTCCATGTCTAAAGTGGAGTTAAACTTGGCGGGTAGGGCACCGAGAAGACATCTGCTTGCTGGCACTGATTTCCAAAGACCCCACCACCACCAAGGGGACCACTGCCAATTTGTTCCACCCCCCACCCCCCCGCCCCGAGATGCTTCACAACCCCCCCCCCAATGGTAATGAGGGGGGGTTGAGGTAAGTAATTGTGGCAAACCCCTATTTGACTTAATCATTCAAAGTGTCCGATTTATTTACCAAAGTTTAAAACTTCAGACATTGTTTTCTTGCAAATTTTCCACATGGCTATAACAGACAACTGTAGGAACAGATACCTCCACCTAGTCTCAAATGAATAGCCTCAAATGCCAGAGATTACAGTTGACAGCAGGGATTGAAAAAAAGTTGGAAATTTAATCAAACCATTCATCAGCAGTCATTACTGCCAACATAAACACCCCAGCTCCACAGAGCATCTGAAGCACCGAGCCATTTGCGGCTCTATGAAGTAATCGGCAGATCTTGACATGATCCCTGTTCACAGTCAGTGTTTTGCAGATAATGGCTGCATTGTTTTTTGTGTGTGTGTGGTTTTTTTTAATTCATCAGCAAAGCAGGCACTTGTTCTATTTTTGAAAGCCCCTCTGTGCAGGTGACGACCATGCATGGGAGTATTGATGTCAGTGTCTGAGATGATCGGGTCAGTGCCAATCAAACACAGGTTCATGCTGTTGTGCGTCATAATTCCTCTCTTGATTTTCATTACCCTGAACAACCCCTGCAACAGCACAACACAAGACAGCATTGTTCTTTTTATGGCACTAGAAAAAAAATGGGCTTAAACATACTGGGACATTTCTGTGGCCTGTAGGGCTGTTGATTATTTACTGGAAAGCCTGTCGCTTATCATTAAGTATAGCGTTGTAATTTCAACACAGTGTTACATGATGAAACATATTTTTGGATTCTGTAAGTGAACAAATGGTTAAAAGTGCAGAAAACATACAGTTTCCTGCTTATCTATATATATACACGTTACTCAACAACAAACTAGCAATCTGTAGCAGTGCAAAGTTGCTTTTCTCTGCAGATCAGCATATTCACGTTGATTGAATAGGTTGTGGTACGTCAGAGTGAATAGTAGGTTTATACAGAGACATCTCTGGTGTTAAAGGTTTAAAGCTAAAAACAGGGGGAAAATAAGGTTTTAATTACCGTTTATCTTCAGTCCCGGTGTTTATAAAAAAAAAAGACTGACAGCTGGCCCAGCGTTTATTAGAGACTGGCGTTTATTCCATCAAATACAGAATAGTGACGGCTAATGGGTTCACTAGATGAACATTTCAGGATTTATTGAAATGGTAAGAACATTGTAGTAAGTTCTGATTAGCACTGGCTGTGAATGTTTCTTTTCTCTTTGAAGCATCATCAATCATCTTCGCTTTCATGTCTGTCATTTCCTGGAGACGAGTACACCTTTCCGCCTTTGCTCAATAACCCATGTTCAAACCAGTTCTTCTAATTCGTTGCTCGCTTTCTTCAAGAGTACCTAGCTGCAGGTAATATGGCGGGTAGACCTAACGGAGTTGTATTTTATCTAAAAGGCGGGAGTCGGGAGATCACCGACTCCCGGAAACGGAAGTTCTACTTTTTGTCGTTTATGTTATTATTGTCGGTCTTGTCTTTCCCTTTCATTGAAGGTTGCTTATTAGGATCTGAAAAACAAGAAATGATTCAATCATTCCTGGTTACGCTCCAAAGATTCCACTGCTTTGTTTTCTACATTCCAAGTGAAATATTGACCAAAGTCACCAAATAAATGACTTTAACAATATACATTGATAGAACTTCTTACCTCTGGGAGCATATATCATCAAAAACAATATCTGGAGCTGGTTCTCCCCTTTACTTATTAAGACCCAGATTCATATTAATGGCCCTCTCTATCTGACAAAATAGGCAAACATCACAACAAATGATGTGTAAACACACACACATGACTGATGATATTTTAATCTACCTGCTGGTCATTTAAAATTAGAGGTTTTTTTTGTTCCAAGCAAGATATCTATTTTAAATATTTTTATTTTAGGTTTTCTCTATTTTGCTGTCTATGTCTGTGCCTTTTGTAACACAGGTTGGACATTCACAATATTCCCATAGAACTATCAAATTTTATCGGCTAATGACACTTGGTTTGACTATTATTTTTAAACAGAAGTTTTAACATAATACACGCTTTATTAAAAACAGGACAATTAAGTAAAAAAATGTATTTACCCTGAAAATTAGTGCAGTAGTATCAAACTCCGTCAGTTAACTAAACATAATAGATAATGCGAGGGGCTGCACGGTGGCGCAGTGGTTAGCGCTCCTGCCTCACAGCAAGAAGGTTCCCGGTTCAAGTCCTGGCTGGGGGACCTTTCTGTGTGGAGTTTGCATGTTCTCCCCGTGCATGCGTGGGTTTTCTCCGGGTACTCCGGCTTCCTCCCACTGTCCAAAAACATGCTTCATAGGTTAATTGGTTACTCTAAATTGTCCGTAGGTGTGAATGTGAGTGTGTGTGTGTGGGTGTGTGATTGTGGCCCTGACACACTGTGTGTGCGACAGACTGGCGACCAGTCCAGGGGTGTACCCTGCCTTCGCCCATGAGTAGCCGGGTTAGGCTCCGGCAACCCCGTGACCCCGAAAGGGATAAAGCGGATTGGAAAATGAATGAATGAATGCAACTTTCATTTCAACATTTATTATATAATTGTTATTGTGAAGAGAGAAGCGCTGGACGAAACCAAGAACAGGGAAAGACAAACATGGATGAGAGAAAAGATGAACACTGATGCAGCCTCAATGACCAGTGGAGGAGGAGATCAATAGCATCAAATTAAGTTGTGTGAGGTAAGAATTTGAATCTCCAAAGTGGTAGAATTTCTTCCAATACAGAGTTCCATGTTGACAATTATTTTTCTCCACTAACCCTTCTTGCTAGGGTCAAAACAGGGAAAGAGCATGGACTCATAAAACAACCACCACAGTACAGAAGGGAGACTAATGCGAGACACATGTAAGATCCCCATGAAAATGTGTAAAATCATAAAGCAACAAGTTGCTGAAGATTTATCACCATCATCAAAAAGGGTGGAGCCTGTCCACACACTCTCAAATGTTACAAACATACCTCTTGGCTCCAAAAATCTTCACATACAAACACGTCAACATGTACACAATACAACTATAGCTCCCACGAACATAATCATGCATACAGTACATACTAACACATGTAAAGCATTTCATTCTGTCTCGCATACTGTTTATGCAAAAGTGAGCTGACACCCCAGCAGGCACCTTGATGTCGGCTTGATGTCACAATTGAGCTGATAATTAATCCAATTAGCGGACATTGTTATTTTAACTTTTGTTTCCATACCATTGTGTTAGTGTGAGAAATACATGAACAGTAGAAATTCAATCTTACATGAAAAAACAAAATTAAGAATGCTGGGTAATATAGTTACATTCATTTGATATCAATTCCATGGCTACATGTTAAACATCAAACTGACTGTGTTTTTGAAGAATTTATTGAAATTAATTTAGGGTTAGATAAGCTTAGCATGGGGCTTAAAATTTTATTTGATATTTTCTTTTCAATAAAAACGGAATTAGAATAAACTCTATAATTCAACGCTGTTGCATGCCCCAGCAGCAGTAGCAATAGTGAGTCTAGAAATACCCAGTGGACAGTTGATGTTGAAATGACATATCAACATTAAAGCTCGACATCAAATTGAGATCGAAAACAAATTTAATGTCCAAATCAAATTGACGTCAAAACTTTAAAATCAGTTTGACATCATCATATTTACCCCTTTTTGGTGTCATGTGAATTTTAAATTTGGACAAATTAATAAAACTAATAAGAGGTATAAAACATACAATAAATGGTTTATTGGAATATATAAACTCAAAAAATCATTTGTTGGTGAAAATATTAAAATTTGGAAAGTATTTCCATCTAAATCAAATGTGTTGATATAGCAATAAACATTTGTGCCGAGAGATCTGAATGTATTTATGTTGGTGCATGTTAGAGATTTTATGATTTTTATTATTCTGTTTTCTTTTATTCCT
>BSAI01000191.1:54647-96090 GCA_036245035.1 Adrianichthys oophorus | reverse complement strand
TGTGTTTCTTTGCAGATTTACTAATGTTTGGGTTTTGAACCTAACAGTGCAACAGAAATTATTAATGTTGCTGTGACATGATAATTAAGGTGCAGTTTAACTAGATTTGTAGAAGTTATGGTAATAAAGCTTGTGTTTGGTGTGAGTGCATCTTAATGCTTTGAACCATTTTAGTAGTGGCTGTGTGGAGATTATTGAAAAGAGATCATTAATTTTTGGCAAAATGTTCATTTTTACTGTGGCTATCTTACCCATGAGTGACAGAGGCAGGTTGACCCAGCGGGTTAGATCATCCTGTATACTTTTCAGTAATGGGGTGTGGTTTAGTTGCACCAGTTCTGATAGTTTCTGGGAGAAATGAATACCTAGATATTTGATATTGCCTGATTTGACTGGTCTTAAGATTGTGTGCTCAGCAAACTGTTTAGGAAGGACTGTGGCAATAAAACTGATTTGTTCCAGTTAATTGAGTAGTCTGAGATTTAAGATGATTCACTAATAATTGTTGTATTTTCACTGATAGAATGTGAATTATGTAGAAAAAGTAATATGTCATCAGCATAAAGATTTAATTTTATGATTGCTGTATTTTGTTGTAATTCCTTTAATGCTCTCGCGCTGTCTTATTGTTGCAGCCAAAGGTTCAATAAAAATAGCAAAAAGAGAGGGGGAGAGTGGACAACCCTGTCTGGTCCCTCTACCAAGAAAAAACCTGTCAGAAGTCTGTTTGTTGGTTCTGTCGATGCATTTGGGTTGTGATATAATGTTTTAATCCAATCAATGAAGGATTCCCCAAACCCAAACTTATGGAGGGCAGCAATGAGGAACTTCCAATTTACTCTGTCAAATGCTTTTTCAGCATCCAATGAGAGTATGGTTGTTTCCTGGTTTTTAATAGTGGCAAAATCTATTATGTTAACAAGTCTGCGGACGTTATCACTTGAGTGTCTATCTTTAATGAATCCAGTTTGATCATGATGAATTATATGAGGAGTGATTTTTTCCATTCTCTGTGCGAGTGCTTTGCAAAAAATCTTTACATCTGCATTGATTAGAGAGATGGGGCGATAGCTTGAAGGAATTGTGGGATCTTTCTCTGGTTTGAGAAGGGGGATTATGTTAGCTGAATTCATGTGAGGTGGTGGTGATTGGGCTTCCTTGATAAATGTAACCATTTTTAAAAAGTTTATGCCATCTGTTCCCATAGTTTTTTTTATAAGACCCATCAGAAAAGCCATCAGGCCCTGGAGCTTTGTTGTTGGGTTAGGGTTAGAAAAGCAAGGTGTTGACGTCACCCATAGAAAATGCCTTACCGCCGGCTCGCGTGAAATGACACAAAATCTGTTTCCATTGCTTCCTAAAATATGCACCACTGTTTTAAAACCAGTTGATAGTGATTGGTCCAAGTCACGGTTTTAGGGGAAGTACAGTCACCAATCATGAGTGAGCTTGCTTGAACTCCACACCCCTTCCACTGAAAGCAGGCTCGGGAGAAGCTGTCAATCAAACATTCAAGGTGGGGCCAGCAGGCACCACATGCTTTAACTGAGCCATTTGATTGGTCAGTTTATAACTTAAATATCTTGTGATAAAGAAAAAAAATATAACGAAAAACAACAGGATTTGAAAAAAAAAGTGTTAAGGTATTTTTAGGTATAAAGAACAAGAACGGTTTTTCTGACAAATAAAATGAATGAGTAATAGCTGCCTATTTCTCAAAAGAAGTCTATGGGATTTTGGCTTCTTTGAACCAGCAGGTACTTCTTATTTGGTGAGGGGTTGAGCTGCCCAGTGTCCTGTCAGTGACTTCAAGTTTGTAATTTGACCCTCATTTGACCTGAGTAGGTTTACATTATTAGGGAATGAATTGATGCTTTGCTCCGACAGATTAATCTGTGATGTATTTCTGGTTCATAACAGATGGGATAAAATGTATCATATCTAGTTCTAGGCTCTAGACCAACTGCTTACTGACCTTGTCTGGCTCCAAATGGCGGCATTCATATTGTGGAAAAAAATGGCGACTGAACTGACTTCATTTGGTTGTAGCCGGAAGTAAACTATTTTCTATAGGTGAACCCACTCAGTTGACTTCTCAACAATGGTTTTGTTGTGCAAAATTTGTCAGCGATAACCCACACCATCTGTGCATAATCCATCCATCATTGGGGTCAATAAAGCAAGAATACCAAATATGTGCTGCATGGATTAACACTCTCAGATGTGGAAGTTTATTTTTCCTCAGTTATTCTTGCGTTTAGTTTTTACTCATCAGTATGTCAGCTATATCAACATTTTAATTTTAATCAGTCTACAGCTTTAATAGGACAGATATTCATATTTTCTTTTTAAACTATTTTGTTAAAATAATATACGTTAAAGCCTTGTCAAGTGAACACTGACACTAGTTTTGCATGTATTTGGCATAGTTTCCGATGTGCAGATAATCGGACCTTTTCACGACGTATCAAATATTTCTTTTTCTTTTGAGTTGAAAGCATTTTTAAAGCTATTTTGAAATATTTTTGCCAAGTCACAACATTTTTTTCATAATTCTGCCTTCATATCTGTACTTAAGCAACACTTGGTAAGAATATTTAGCATTAAGACAAAGGTCAGTTTCTATTGTCTGCAGATAAACACCAGCAAATTTGCAGTTTATTAAGTCAGAGAGCATTTTTAAAAATAATTTGTCTATATGTAAAACTCCCAAAAAAAACTTTGGTTCGGGCAGCTCTATTGATGGATGTGACTTAAAACATAGAATTTAAAAGATAAAAATAGTTTTTACATTTTATTATCAAAACAAACGATGCATTTATCTACAATGGCTTTACATTTTTTTTTCCTTTTATTTAAATATGTTACAATCAGTTCACGTTTTTTTTCTCTGCATTTCCTTAATGCTGTTGTGGAAAAATGTCATCATAACAAACCACTGCTAAGAGAGAACATACATAACTGGTTTAAAATAAAGGCACTGTTGCTCAAGTTTTGAAATGAACCATGAAAACTTTGATCAAAATATTTTTTTCCCCATTAAATGTACAGAAAATGAGCTTCTCCAGTCGGTACTAGAGAGAAAGGTAGGTGGGAGGCTGTCGTAGGTCCCTCTTTCCGTAGGTGGCAGAGCCCACATTTGTCGGGACGTAGACAGTACCGATGGTGTTGCTGGAGCGGACCAAGAAGTCTGCTAACCTTTGAGTGACACAGGTTGCTGTGTTGCATTTTCTTTTCTCTAAGTGATGACTAAAAGAAAAACAAACATTAGCCCACTGCATTAAAGAATTGACAGAAAATTCATATTTTCTGGAATAAAATGTTTTTTCTTTTATGAAATCCACAAAAAATAATGTTAAATGAGAAATAGACAGTTTTAATCAGGATACATTGGGTATGACATGACATATTCCCACTCTCAAATTTGATCCACACATTTGTGACATGGTTTAACAATTTTAAAGTACGTAAGTCACAAACGACCTACCTTGCCCTTTTTCCCAAGTTTCTTTGTAAAAACGACAATAGAAAACAATTTTCTAATGTTAAAAAATGTTGTTATGGAATGATTAATGATAAATGGTATCTTTTTCATTTCAAATGTCAAACACCAGAAAAACTGATCACTTTATTATTGATTACTTTAATCATGACCTAACTCAAGCGGAGATTGTGCAGATGTTGTTAGTGATAGACAATGTCCAAATCAGTCATTGTCCTTTGAGAGGAAGGTTGGCCCAGCTGCCTGCGCAGCCGCAGGCAGCTGGGCCAACCTACAATCAACCTACAATCAGTAGTTCACTGATTCTGCAGTTGTTGTTAATTTCACCAGTGACCATATGAGGGGACCACAGTTACAAAATAATCCATGTTTTTTCCATGCCTACAAGCAGATATATCACAAATGAAAATTCCATTGTAGTTTTCTCAAGCTGACTAGAAATACCATCTTGTGCTCTTGCTATCATAAGAAAAAATGTTTTCTCGTGATAGGGAGATAACAGATGCCATAATCATGAGAAAATTAGGGTAAAAAGAAAGGCCCATCATTAAATATCATGAAAAAAACGATGCTGCTTTTATGAGAAAATCTCATTATCATAGAAAAAAAGAAAGGTAGATGTTGTTATCACTAAATAAACAATGTTGTTATTATAAGAAAATGGGGGGGTAGGTGCTGTGAGAAAACTGTGTCGGGCAAACGGGCAAAAAAAACAAAAGGTAGCCTATTCACAACTTCTATACTATATGATTCTAAACAGTTTTTGCATTCTTGCAATACTACGAGTTGTGATTTAAAAAAAATGAACAATAGATGACTTATTCTCTCCTTGAAAGCTAGCTGAACTTTCCTGTTAAAAATGTTTTGGAGATTTTATGGAATCAGCCATTTTGAAATGAGCAGGAAAAGCTCTTATACTGCCGCTAGTGGAATGATGGTGAACTACAGAGCAGAAGATATGGACCAAGTTATATCCAATACGCTTTTAAGGAAACTTAGGATAATGCTAATGCGATAGGGGTCTCAGAAATGTGTGTATCAAATATGATACTATACTGAGTTTAGGAATGTTCCACTGTTTGGATGAAGATGGGGGTGTTTTTGAAGAACAGCTACCTGTTCATTGCCGTGAGCTCTCTTTGTGGCCGCGGGCCCAACAGACTGAGAAACGGGTTAAAGATGAACTCGGGAAGAGACCAGTCTTCGCTTTCTGGGGGAAGGTTTTCCTGGTCGTTGGACGAACCAGGAGTGAAGTACCTGATGAACGAGAAGGGGGGAGGGGAAAGGCCAAACCGTTTCACTCTGATGTCACTCTCTTCCCGCCCGCCATCCAGTGGCCCCAAGAGAAAGAGGAGAAAGTGGCCACTTAGCCACTTGTCCCCAAATTGAAGCACTTTTCCAAATCCAAGCATCATTTACCCCCACCTCAGTTACATGTGTAGAATTTATAGCTGTTTTTTTTTTCAGCTCACCGGTGGTTTGGAGCAGCAACGATGCAGCGCAGAAACAAAAACACCAGGAGGAGAAGCCTGTGCACCCTCAGGTGAAACATAATGCAGGTCAAGAGGGGTGCCTGCATTAACACAGATGGTACACAAAGAGGGGTGTTAATGATAAATAAAAAATGTATATTTTCAAACATAAAGGCTTGTCGAATCAGTAAAAAAAAAAAAAATAAATAACTTAATAAAAGGAAAAATAAATTTAAAATTCTGCAAAAATGATCTTTATCTAAATTCCTTTGATTTATGATCAGTTATCCTTGTTTTCCCTTTAAAAACCTAATAAATAAGCTAAATATGTTTTGTTAAAATAACAACAAAATATTTTGATTATACAAATTAAGAAAAAGTGGAGGAAAAATATATTTATATTACAATCAAAAGCTATTTACCTAAAAATCTATAAAATAAAAAAAACATATATATATATATATATATATATATATATATATATATATATATATAATTAACTGTTTAACTTTTTATTTTAATTTCAAGGGTTTATTTTTCACAGTTAAAAAATATATACTCTAAAGTTTTTGATGGATTCTCCGGAAATCGTGAGACCTTCAAATAAAAAAATGAAAGCCCTGCTTTGCTTTTTTCATATCTGAATCTTGATGAAATAAGATACTTTTTTTTTAAAGATTAAAACCCTCAAAATGCAAACAGCTAAAAAATATTCATTTTACTGTTGTATTTTTTATAATAATATCAATTGTCAAGCGTTAAAAAGGTCCTTACCTAGTGTCGTGCTTTCCCAGTCTGTTACCTCAGCAGTCTAGCGCTGTTGGTCTCCCACATGAGCCGACTCCAACAGTTATAGGCGCTCTGCTCTAACCACTTGTGACATCAGCTCCCTCCAAATATAGACATTTGATTTACATCAAAGGCTGGTGGTGGTGGGGTGGGAGGAGCAGGGTTGGTGTCAAAGATGCTCTCCTGTACATTTAATTTTTTGGGGGGTTTTTAATCCACATAAACAAGAGTGCGGCCATTGTACGTCACCATCCTCATCACTGTCTTTGTCAGCGTTGTCATCAGCTGGCCTGATGGGGCTGACCCTTTATCATCCCACACCGGGGACAGGACTTCTGTCAAAAAGAAAGCTGTCCTCTTTACCTCTGGACACATAATGAAGTTTTTGGTCCACAAACGTTTGCTTTTGAGCCTCTCTGTGGACTTCACAGACAATAAATGATACATGAGAAGATAGAATTGAATTATTAATAAGTTATGTTTTCATACTTAAACTAGTCTTGCTTAAGTAGAAAGCTAATTAATGAAGTTGTGATTAGATTTAATTAAAACTTTACAGTGGGAATCTGACAACTTTAATAATAGATGTGACATATGATTTTTTACAAGTTCTTCTTGGCAATAAATATTGCTACCAAAAAAATCTAAAAAATAACACTAAAAGCTGTTCAAATATTTTTCACGCAGAGTAGCAATACCAGTGATTTAATTTGTTATTCCCTAGAAAAGCCAAAAAATGTGCCACAATCACAAAATTGAAAATGTTTTAAAATAAGATAAGTGACCACATTGCTAAAGTAGTTGACAGAAATTAAAAAGTGAAATGCAAAAAAATAGACAAAAAAATGCTCAAATTCACAATAACAGCTTTATTAAATAAAAAAATAAAAAGGATAATATTTTATAAAGCTGAGAGTAAATTATGCTATAAGCATGATGTTTAGTGATGGAATCTGATGGAATAGCTAAAGACAGATTGATGAAAATGTTTAGGGTGTTTTTGACATGTTCTTGTGGCATTTCTCTTCTGAAGGAGGAGGAGACAAATAGAGAAACTTAAGAGTACATTTTATTTTCAGATTTTTTTTTCATTCAAATTGTTTTGAACCAGGAGCAGATGAAAAAAATGCAGTTTGAAAAAGATTGTTTTTGTGACAAAGAAAAAACCCTGAACATCCACTTGCAGACAAAAAGATCCATGTATGTCTTTATTTTCCTCTTCTGAGCTGGAATCTGGATCAAAACTATACAACTGTATATCTTTGATATTGCTCACCATTTTTGCTTAGCCGCTAATGTTACCTTGGGGGTGTAAGGGGCTGTTTGCTAGTGGGAGAGCTCAGTTATGGGGGGTTCATGGAGTGGTTCAGACTGTGCTGCGAGTCTTTACAGCGGCATGCACAGGCTCCATACAGTTTGAGCTCAGTTATGGGTGACTGGAAGGGAGGCTTCAGGCCATTGGCCCTGCCCACACTGCTATGACACAGGTTTCTTGATTTTGCCTAAAAACTGCAAAATCGTAACTAAGACCACTGGGACCAACAATTAGTGCCACATGCTGTTCTGCCCTCTTGAGGCTCACAAGGTTTAGTAAATCTAAAGATGCATTCACTGAACACAATTTGCGCAGCCAATTCGCGTGTCCCGCCCCTCCTTTGCCGCGCGGAGAATTGCTCGCCTGCATGGCCAAAAATTTGTTCCCTAAGCTCGCCACCATGGTCGCATGTGGAGGAGCTAGCAGCTAATGTTTTTAGCATTCTTGCTACATGAAGCTAGCAGCTAATGTTTTTAGCCTGATTGCTACATGGAGGTGGCAAAAATAAAAACAAGAATAAAATGAGGGGACCTTTTTTCTTGTTGTTGCCTCAATGAAATAAGAAAAACGTCATAAAGTTCAAGAGGTCTGAGCAGACTGCTTTCCCATCCAGCAGCGGCCCTCTGTCTGGCCGCAAGCTCCTCTCCCATGAGCGAGCGTGTCCACTACAGCTTCATAGGTCTTGTGACAGACTCTCTAGAGTGTACCCGCCTTCACCCAACAGTAACCGGAACAGGATCCGGAAACCCCGCTGCTCAGAAAGGAATACGACGGGTTAAAAAACTTAATGGAGGTTCAGGAGAGCTATGGATCAATCCACCATATGGGATGTTTTCTTCCCACTATCACTGGAAACGTCACGTGCCCGAAGTTAAATCCCTGATTGGTTAAGGAGACGCAGCCACCTCCACAGAGTTCCGGATTTTTTTAACTCTGGCCAGCCACAGCAGTCACTCAATTCACTCTGTTTCAAGACTTTGGTGCTATACTGGCCGCTCAATTTGCACCGCAGAACCTCAATTTGCGTCTAAACCATTGACTTTACATTGAAATTGGCCACCTCCGCCTTGTGAATGGCTTTTGGTGTGTAAGCACCAAAGATCTAAGATGTAAGATCTTGTGACATCACAACATTATTTTGTTCTTAAAAAGAAATTAGCCAAATCAAATCAGCATCATTTAAGAGAGGTAGTGGAGGTAAAAAATTCCCTCAAAATGTTGTTTTGAAACATGGTTTAAAAACATAGACTTTCAAGACATGTCTTTTAGCAAAAATATGATATAACCATACCTAGGCTGAAACTCCCCCCACCCAAAAAAATAAATAAATAAAAAACTTTTGGATAACGCTGTAGTAAGTGTAACGAAAGAATATAGTGTGTGACTTGGCCAACGTCAGCACAGGATAAGTGCTGCCCATTTTCCCAATCATTTTGAGCTAACAGAGAAATAATGTAGAAATGGACTCTTAAAGTTCAACTCTCAGAGCTTCACTTCATCAGAAAACACTCTTTCTGAAAAGACACATTGTAAGGATGAGGCTGAGGCATGTGGATCCATATGCAAACAGAATTTAATGGAAAAACACAGGAGAACAAGACAAGGCGTGGTCGAGACAGGCAAGGGTCAAAGTAGGGAGCAAGGCGGGAGACGAAGGAAACAGGCAAGGTTGAAAAACTACACTGGTAGGCAGATACAGTGAACACTTCGACTGAGCAGTGACTAGGAGGTGAAAGATTATGCATGGAACAGAGAGGTGAGCTGACATATATGCATATATGGTGGTGATGAGCTGATGAGAAACAGCTGGTGCAGACAAGATGGCTGAGCTCCAATGCATGCTGGGAGTTGGATTGTTCAGAGAACAGAGGTTGTTAGTATTCTGGCAATAGCTCCCTCTGGTGGTCGGAGAGCGAACCGGACGACCGGATGCTGACACACATGTTACTCAGAGGCTATTCTTACACAATAATTTTGTACATACATATTTTCCAAACTTTAAGGTGCACTTGAAAGCCTTGATTTTTTTTCAGTGCGCTGTTAAAATCCAGAGCGCCTTATGTATGGATTAATTCTTGTTGTGTTTACTGATGGTACACGACGGTCTGACAAAATGTCAGGCTGTTATTTTTACAAGTTGCTAACAAGATTGGGTGTTATTGTGAAAACGTTAACGAAGCCAATGTGTAGCGATGTCAGACAAATTTTTTATGTTACCTAAAAATGCTTAAGAGTTAATATAGTCACAGGGACGTTTATTTTAGCAGTATAGATTTGTTTTTTTAAGTGTTGCAAACAAGGTTGGGAGTTACAGGTTTTGGGAATACACTGTTCCCTCTAATGCTGCTAACATGTAGTGTGTCACAAACAAGTTCTAGAGTCACTGTGATTGCAGTTGATAACGTCTGACTGACTGACAGATGTATTAGTAGCTGCATTTCCATTGACTATTAAATTGCACAAATTGGATTTGCAAAAAATAAATTTGCCTAATGTAAGCCCGATAACTTAGAAAAAAAATACCTTTATTGAAAAAAGTTTTTGCACTTGGAGGAGGTGGTTTTAGAGGCGAATTGAAATGGACATATCTTAGCAAAACTGACTCTTTTGTCTCACCCTTTGTGTTCGCTGCGCCTTATTTATGAGATAATTTTGTAAGGAAACTATTCATTGACAGTGCTAATGCAACCTATAGTGTGGAAAATACGGCAGTAGATCAAACGTACTATTTCTCTATATGGATCATTTTATAGAGGTACTGGGAGGCTGTTGGGTAAAACAAAGACATTGTAGTAAACTCAGAAATTGCCATTATTTTCTTATTGCTTCCATATTTCATGCCATGACGCAACCTTGCTTTTATTCGCTCTTAGCTATTTGTATTCCAAAGCTCCAACAAACATATGGGTTGTAGTTTATTGCTCCTATGATACCAAACATAATTGAGATCAAAAGTCCCTGTAATATTTGTGCATAGCTGTCTAATGTCCTTGAATGTTATGGTGTGTCACCTCTGATAATGACTAAAAGCATTTGTCCTGTTTACAGTGTTTGGGGTCAATTATAAAACTGTCTCTCTGAAAGCTAATATAGCAGTAGCATGACAAAAGCATTAGCTTTCTATCTTTATTTTTTAGCCTTCTAGACATGCTTACAGTTTTGATTTTACCTAACCTACGAGTAATATAAACATAATTTCTGTTTGTATTTTTTCTCTAAATTAATTGCATGGAAATTGGTGACTCACAAGCTACAGAGGCTTTTTTTTTTTTTACTGTTTTGTGTGGGGAAAACAATGGATAAGTGCCATGTAAGTGCCTGGTTTGCATGAAAGGAAAGGTATTGTTTTTGACATAGTAGAGGGGAAAAAAATCTGTACTCTCAAATTGTTTTGTGTAAAGTCTAATTATTTCGAAATGTTTTGGATTTGATCATTGAAGATCCCACATCAAATCATCAAACGTTTATTATTTGTACTTTTTAGGATTTGTGAGGATTGAACTTTTTGGTTTGGGCTGGTTGATCTCAGTTGTTTTTTCTTAGTTCATCCTCTGTTTTCAACCAGTGTCCTGATTTCATTTGACTATAATCTACAGCTGTTTTGTATTATGTATCAGATGAAAATTGGAGTGTGTGATTGACGGTGGAATGGTGGGCCGTACAGTCTCATGCAGATGCTGTGCTGGTATGTTGTGGTGAAGAGGAAGCCGAGCCAAATATAGAGGCTCTCAGTTTAATGGTCGATCTTTGTTCCAACACTCATCAGTTGTCAGGATCTTTGGGCTATGACCGAAAGAACGGGGTCCCAGATACATCTGTCTAAAATGAGTTCTTTTTGAAGCACTGTTCCCTCTGAGTTGCACATATGCTTATTACCGCATTTGTTAGTGATGTGACGTTCTGCGTTGAGGCTTCGAGGTGTATGTCCAGTAGTGGAGGAGGAGCTCCCGCAAAGCGCTTATCGACGTTTGCTTCATCTAGGGGAGGAGCCGGAAATGATGGCGTCTGAAACTTCGCTGCGAGACGCCACGAGTCTTCACAGCGGCATGAATCCCTCAGGCTCCATACAGTGAGACTTATAGGAGATTTAAGAGAAACTGTTGTTAAATTAAATAAACCAATGTGTCTAATAAACAATAATCACTGGCCATATCTCAGTGTTACAAAAGTGCAATCATTGTCCACGATGGTCCTTTGTTATGTTCTAAAGAAAACCTATGATAGACAATATTGGTGAAATATTCATTTTTATTTTTTGGAATACTGGTAATTATTATTTTTTAAGGCCGTAATGCCCCAGGTTTTTTCAGTGATGCTACGCTCTGTATGGAGGCTTCACGGCAAGTGCCGGTGCTGGGTAGGGGAGGGGAAAATACAGAGACTGCTTCATCAGGGGGAGGAGCTGAAAATGATACGTCTGAAGTTTCACTTCCTGGCTGTCCCACGTGACTGAATCATGGAGCGGTTCAGATTGTGCTGTGGGTTTGACAGCTTTATGGATCCTGCAGGCTCCATTCGTAAAGTGGGTGTTTGATGGAGAGTTACGGTCAGGGAGAGTTTGAACAGAGGTAGAGATAGTTTGAAGAGAGTGTGGAGATTTAGAGGAAATACTATTGAATAAAACAAATAATGTGTCCCTCAAACCCACAGGCCTGATCTCAGTGTTATGAAAGCAGGATCACCCTCACATGAGGATGAGTGATGGAACTTAGTCTCAAGTCGGTACGGAAGCTTTGTTTCGTACGTGTCAATCACATGATTTCTCTTCGGTTTTGCTGTACAATCCTAGCCAATCATTTGACCTTTCAAGTGGTTTGGGGCGGGCTCATATAAATGTTGATGGTCATGAGGGTGAGTAGAGCTTCAGTCCAAAAGGGAGAAGTAAAGGAAAGTGAGCTGTGAAATAAAACATCTGAAGTCACCGAGCACATTCTTGTGCTCTCCTTTGTCACACTCCTTTGTGACACTGTTTTTTCACATTTATTTAGCACTTTTCATACTTGGTGTCAACAAAACTGCTCATTACACCAAGAAAAATATTACACAACAGCCAAAGTAGTTGACCCACACAAACCCCACCTTTAAAGTACCAGTTCAGCACCAGCACCCATACAATCTAAATCCATTCCTACTCTCACCACACTTTAAATTGTCATTTTCATCATTTCCTATTTTTCATTTGAGGTTGAGCAATAAAGTTTTTTTTTTGTATTTAATATGTATCAGTACATAGGTAAACATACACAAAGAAATCATACGGCAATGTAAATGTTTTGTAAACTTCTTTATTTTGCTGACATGTTTATTCCTGGGCTTCTTTTCAATATACCTTATCTAATTCAAATGATACTTTTTGTTTATGATTATTCCTCCCTCTCACTCATGGTGAAGAAATAAACATAACAGGATAAAATAAGTAAGGGTAAAACAGACAACAAAAAACATAGCCAAAAACCCACATTTAAACCCTAATCTGACCAGACAGGCAAAGACAATGGTATACCACAACTCCTTGCGCTTCCAGATCTGACAGCAGGCCCAATGTGCCTGTGACCCATAGCCGGGACGTAGTATAGGCAAATGTTAAGAACGGTCACATCTAGGGGGCTCCAGAAATGGAGGAACAAAAAAAGTGCAACCTCTGCTATTCTTAAAACTAGAGGCAGCATTTCTAGCCAAATAATTGTAGTTTTTATTGTGATTTTGCTGGCAAAAGTACAAAAAATACAAGAAAATGCTGCCTTTGAAAAAACGTATTTTTCTTTGTTTGACATCACTCTGTGACAAAGAGGCAGAGACGTTCAGATCCATATGCAAATGTCACAGAGCAGGAACAAGACAAAGAGTAGTCTCAAAGAGTAAAAAAGGGGTGGAGTTGCTTCAGACAGTGAACCAGACAATTCCAGGTCTCTGTTAAAAACAGGCCATTTAGGTTATGATCTAAAATCAAGTTGTGGATTAAAGTCGTGGGTGCTTGGACATCACTACCAGCAAGCAGGAGCTACCCTCCAATTTTAACTGCACCATCGACATTTAGGGCCCCTTGGTGAGAGGGTGATTGGACATCACTGGCTCCGCCCATTTTAGACTAACATTCACACTTGACTGTAATGATTATAAACTTCCAGCATCTTGTTGCTTGTTTTAAGATTCTACCCTCCCTCCTCTGTAGTCATCCCCTAACTTCCGTAACACACCCTTTACCCCTGTCTTTTATTCCCCACCAACACGTCTCTCTCTTCTTCCCCGTTTTTTTCCGTCTGGTCCAACACAAAAAGAAGGATACAAACATAATTAATATAAATAAAGTTTAGTTTAACTTACAAAAGGAGTTTATACAAATATACACCTTGTGTTTCTGATGATTTATAACCGTTGATTGTAACAGTAAAATCTGTCCAACACAAGATGCTCTCAGCTCACATCTGTTTGCTCAGCTGTTGGAAAGGACAAGTTTAAAAAAAAGCTGCTGGAATGCTGGGTAATCAAAGTTTTCTTATCAGCTGCTTTGAACTTAGATTGTGAATAATATCTGTCGAAAAAGACATTTTTCCACTTTTTTAAGCAGATATGCCCTGATAATCAACATAAGAAAGTCCAAATGTGTGTTTTTAAAACACTCAACACTAACACACACTTGTATTTTGTATTTTTTTAATTTTGTAATTTTTGTACTTATGCACAAAGAGTATAGTATGAGTTACTAATCAAGAATTATGCATGGACAAATCCAAAGTTACACACAAATCAAGAATTACTCACACACAAATCTGGCTGATATTTTTGTTTAGGTGGATTATTTAAGTGTTTTATGTGGAAACACCCCTCAGCTAATAGCATATTAAACTATCAATTGACCAGATTGACCAGTGACCAGAGGGACCACAAGTTGTGCGTGTTACCCTTAGCAACAACACAGCATGGCATGAGAAGGTTTTGTATTTTTAACCCTGCACATTAAAGTTGTTAACTGGTCAGTCTTTGGTGGGATTTGATTGTATTTCTTTTTACAATAACAAATAATATGCTTAGGAAAAACTCATAAGAGATTACTAGTTATCGATATCTGTAATTATGGCCCGCAGCAGCAGTCCCTGATTGCAAGGACCATTGTTTCCACAGCTGTAAAAATGTCTGTGCCTTTGTTTACTAATTTGACCCCTGCCACATGCATGAAGAGTCACCAAAATGTACTCACACCTAGGGAAAATTTTTAATTAATTTTAATTTTTCAATCCCCTCCCCAAGATGATAACATCACAGCGAGCGAAACTATAAAAAAAATGAATGGACCAGAAACCGCTTATGGAGTCAAAAAAATATCTCAAAATACACAAACGAAACCAAAACATATGGGAATACACACTTTGGAAATATCCAGGAGAACTTTTGAAACGTTTATTACCCACACGACCCACGGCTTGGTGGCCATTTTGTGGCAAAGAGTGAGATTTTGCGATTTTCACGTTTTTCCACAATATGGGAAAATGACACAATGGTTCTTCCATCTTGAATTTTCAAAATAAGCCACTGTTAGTACCAGCTACAAACAAAAACTTCGGACCTAGGGATTTTTATTAATCATCTTGGGCATCATTGGGAAGCAATTGCGAAAAAAATGTTGAAATCAGAAGTTGTAGATTTTGAATAGCGTGTGCATGGCAAGCTCTCAAAAGTGGCGTACTCTAATTACTGACACATTATTTGACGGAGTATTAGGAAAATGTAACATGTTCAGCCCTGAGTAGAACTGGACCATGATATTATAGGAACGGATATGAACATATTAGGAATGTGGGCGTGGCAAGCAAATGACCTTGGTAATTGCTATTTAGTCTTTCACGTAAAAAGCAATGGGTATCAAAACTTAAAATTGTGGTATCACCTGTCACTATCCAGGGACGGACTTACCATAAGGCAAAGGTAGACGATTGCCAAGGGCCCCCAACACTCTGAGGGGCCTGTGCTGAACACACAATAAAAGCAATGTTTTACCCAAACAACAACAAAGTATTCAGACCCTTTGCTGTGACAATCATATATTTAACTCAGGTGCTGTCCATTTCTTCTGACCATCCTTGAGATGGTTCTACACCTTAATTTGAGTCCAGCTGTGTTTGATTTTACTGATTGGACTTGATTAGGAAAGCCACACACCTGTGTATATTAGACCTTCCAGCTCACAGTGCATGTCAGAGCAGATGAGAATCATGAGGTCAAAGGAACTGCCTGAAGAGCTCAGAGACAGAATTGTGGCAAGGCACAGATCTGGCCAAGGTTAAAAAAAATATCTGCTGCACTTAAGATTCCTAAGAGCACAGTGGCCTCAAAAATCCTTAAATGGAAGGTATTCTGGATGACCAGAACCCTTCCTAGAGCTGGCCGTCGGACTAAACTGAGCTATCGGGGGAGAAGAGCCTTGGTAAGAGGCAAAGAAGAACCCAAAGATCACTGTGGCTGAGCTCCAGAGATGCAGTCAGGAGATGGGAGAAAGTTGTAGAAAGTCAACCATCCCTGCAGCCCTCCACCAGTCGGGGCTTTATGACAGAGTGGCCCGACGGAAGCCTTTCCTCAATGCAAGACACATGAAAGCCTGAATGGAGTTTGCTAAAAAAAAAAAAAAAACACCTGAAGGACTCCAAGATGATGAGAAATAAGATTCTCTGGTCTGATGAGACCAAGATAGAACTTTTTGGCTTTAATTCTAAGCGGTATGTGTGAAGAAAACTAGGCACAGCTCATCACCTGTCCAAAACAGTCCCAACACAGTGAAGCATGGTCGTGGCAGCATCATGCTGTAGGGTTGTTTTTTGGCTGCAGGGACAGATGAATGCGGCCAAGTACAGGGATATCCTGGACAAAAACCTTCTCCAGAGTGCTCAGGACCTCAGACTGGGTCGAAGGGTCACCTTCCAGCAAGACAATGACCCGAAGCACACAGTTAAAATAACCAAGGAGTGGCATCACAACAACTCCGTTACTGTTCTTGAATGGCCCAGCCAAAGCCCTGACTTAAACTCAATTGAGCATCTCTTGAGAGACCTGAAAATGATTGCCCACTGTCCACCAACGTTTACTATCCAACCTGACAGAACTGGAGAGAATCTGCAAGGAGGAATGGCAGAGGATCCCCAAATCCAGGTGTGAAAAACTTGTATCTTTCCCAAAAAATACTCATGGCTGTATTAGATCAAAAGGGTGCTGCTACTAAATACTGAGCAAAGGGTCTGAATACTTAGTACCATGTGATATTTCAGTTTTTTTTTTTTTTATAAATCTGCAAAAAATCTGTTTTAATTTTGTCAATATGGGGTGCTGTGTGTGCATTAATGAGGAAAAAAATGAACAGCTGCAATATAAAAAAGAGTGAAAAATTTAAGGGGGTCTGAATACTTTCCGTAACCTTTGCATATATGAAAATACTGTCTCTTCTCTGTACATATACGTTGATATTGCACCTTGGCCATGTGGTCTGTAGGATGGCGAATCCTTTGTAGATTTTATTTGGCACCCCAAAGCAACTGTGAAACTACAGGATTTTTTCAGTTTAGTCTCTTTCAATTTTTCATTTGTGAGCAAATCAACCCAGCTTTATGTGTGAAATGTGTTAGTTATTTTTCTCAATTCAAACTGACTTTACTGCATTATCATGAAGCCAAAGTCATTTTATTTAATACAATAACATATTTTTGATATTGTCAGAATACTACACAAAGCCACTGAAAGAATTTCACTGATAACAGCTTCATATGTAGGTTTTCATTCATGTTTTATTCTGGGAATAAATTGGTAATAAATTTACTTGGGAATGATTCAATTTTGTTTTTATCATCTATATGACTTCCAGTTTTAAGAACACTGATGCATTGTCAAATGTGTTGCATGAATACACGTCCCAACACATGGGACATATTGAAATCCTATAATATAACCTCTCCAACAGTCATCACATTTTAATCATTTTTGACAATTTCATTATTTGTCCAAGAAAAAAGGACATATTATTCATAGATATACAACTGCTTTGATAAAATCATCAAAATGTGTTCATTAATGTCAACTGTGCAGTGTTTATTTGACATAGTAAAATGGGACCACAAAAAGCTTCAATTGCCCTCAAGTTTAAATGTAATACCAGCTTTGGTTGTGCTAAATAAAGGAGGAGTAGCAGTCTACATATATTTATTATTTTGCACATACCATTGACATAAAAACAATGGACAAAACAAGGTGTCACGCCACTCATCGAAAATGCCTTACCTCTGGCTCTCAGGCCCAATCTGAAGCCCCATCCGTAACCATTGCTTCCTGATACGTGTGTCACCATTTTGAAACCAGTCGACATTGATTGGTCCAAGTCGGTCTTAGTCACGTTTTTAGGGGAACTACAGTCACCAATTACGAGTGAGCTTGTTTGTCCACACCCTTACACTGAAAGTGGGCTTGGGAGAAGCTATCAATCAAGCGTTTGAGGTGTGGCCAGCAGGCATCACATTCTTTTATTGAGGCATCTGACTGGTCAGTTTATAACTGAATAACTTGTGAAAAAGAAAAAAAATATATCTTCAAAAAAAATAAGATTAGAAACAAAATTTTAAGAAAAAAGTCTCAGAGCAATAATATTTTTTCTAAAAACTAAAAAGGACTGAGTAAGAGCTGTCTAATTCTCAATAGAAGTCTATGGGATTTTGACTTCTTGGAACTCGAGAGGGGAAGGATTGAGCTGTCCATACAAAGACTTTTTATTTAAAGAAAGGAAATTAGTATTTTTTATGTTTAATTTGAAACACATTGGGGTTCTTGAGTTGGTCAAAGATCCTACTCTTGACTTCTTTTATCTACCTTGCTTTTATCATCAGTGTGGTTTATCTCTACCTGAGAATCTGTCTCCCAACAGGCCAGATCTCTGCTTGCTTCATCAGTAAGATGTAGAGTGAACTCAGTTGTGGTTTGTGTACAGAATTTAGGCTCATTAACTTGTGAGGGCTGTCCTAGTCTGTCAACCGCTTCTTCCTTGTCACAATCTGTGGTAACCTGTGGGTCATGAGGCAACTTGGGACTCATAGATGCGCCAGCGTCTTCAGTGGGGTTTGATGGGACCTTGAGTTCAATGTCCTTAGAAGCTTTGATCCACTGCGTTTGTTTTTCCCTGTCTTGTCTGCAAAACTGTCGCCTGAGGAGGATGATGACAGCAATCATGAAGAAATAGGAGGAACCACTGAGGCAGGTGATCAGACCCAAGAAAATAACTCTGCAAAAGGCAATGGTATATTTTAAATAAAGGAACGTTCACACATTTGTAGAACAGCAATACAGTTACCTGTACATGTTGGACTCATAAAGGCGACACGCCCCCTTGCCCCCACACTTCTTCACAGACCACTTCAGGCACGTTGAGTCAATCAGAGCTCCAAAATATACTGGTGCTGGGATTCCACCTGCAAAACAATTATGAAAAAACAGTTATTAAAATAAAATTTCTTTTGTGTTTCATCATAAAGCAACAGTTTATAAAGTGCTATGCAAAAAAGCAAAAAAATAAATAAATAAATAAAACAGAGATTGATTGGCTGTGAAGCTACATTATGAGGTATTATAGCTGTCAAAAGACAACGTTTTATTCATAAAGACAGAGTTGTGCACAAATTAATACTTTGTGCACAACTTTGCAGAAAAAAATATGAATAGATCATTCATTTTTACCTTTCACATGTCTGCTTTGAATATGATTTGTCTTTGTAATATGACTCTTGCTTGTCTTAAACATGAATTTCTCCTATCAAAATACATTACGAGATCAGAGGCATATACATCGAGTCCTGGAACATCGATTTAATTGAGTGCGCATGTGTATTTAGACTCACTTTTTAACTTATTAATTATTACTATAAACTAAAAGAGAATTTAACTTTTTAGAATGTTATTGATCACTGGCAGAGAAATTATCTTGATATCGTAGCTCTGCTGTGGAAAAAAGCTAATATCAGCCATGTTTTGCCACTTTTTTTTTTTGTTTTGGCCAGGCGACAACAGCGGAGAGTATAATATTTAGGTGTAAAAATGTCCATGTTCATCAAAAAAAGAGATTTTAATAGGAGAATGATGAAAGAAAATAAAAAAGCCAAGCAGAATGGCAGCAGAGGGATCCCTGTCTCTCTGCTGCCATTCTGCTGTCTACCCGCCCAGCCAGCAACAGCCTTGAAGCGGTGTGATCCCTACCTAGCCGGCCAGTTTATTCCCTGTACAGATGTTCCTTGCCTTGACTCAGTAGTAGCCAGGACAGGCTCCTTGAAGCACCGTGATCCAGAAAGGGATATAGCGGCTTAAGGAAATGGATGGAAAATGACAAAAACAGCTAAGCTAACTTTAAGCTAAACAAGGGCTAACTGGCAGCAGACAGTAGCAATAGTTCGAAAGAAAGATCAGACAAAGAAAGAAAGTTGGGTATTCTGATCTTACTGAATTTTTTAATTTTATTTGAGTTTTTACTGCCACAACATTCGGCTGGCAATTAGCATACCGGTACTTTAGTCTGAGTTAGCTTAGCTGTTTTTGTTTCATTACGCTTATATTATCAACTCATTTTGACAGACATATTTTTTATAATTGCAGTGATATGTCTGCTACTTCTTTCGGGCTGTTTTCCACCATTTCTGGGTCTTAAACTATGTGCTGCTGAGTTGTTTACACGGATCAGCTGCTGTTCCCTGACAACCACAAATTGCGGCCGCAGATTGTTGTATTACCATCTGTTTTATTCAATTTACAACAGAGTTACAGTTAAAAAGATAATTTCCCGTTATGAGATGAATAAGATTCTAAAATTTTGTATTTTATTTAAGTTTAAGAAAAATTAATACATAAAAAATAATAACACGCATGTGCAATGTGAAAAATCAATGTTCCGGAACTCGATGTATATGCCTGTGACCCCGTCACGAATTTTTGACAGTTTATTAACAGAAGAAATTAGTATTCAACACAAACACGAATTGTATTCAAAACAGAAATGTTAAACGTAAAACTAAATGATGTCTCTATTATATTATCTGCAAAGTTGTGCAAAAAGTATTAATTTTTGAGCAATTTTGTCTTTATGAATACGTTTCTTATTGACAGTCTCCTTACCCCATAGCCTACTATGTTCACAACGCCCTCGCCAACACATGTTCAAGTGACCGCTTCTAATGACAAGTCTATGTAAACACCTGTAAATATGCAGTTTGAGCTTCAAACCTCTTGTGTTCCCCCACACCTATGCAAGGTTCTATGACCGTTTTGGGGATCCACGTAAACGTTGAAAATCAAACTAGTTGAACTTTGGCCAGTCAGGGACATGGATTTTTTAGTGATGCATGGATGGCGTCCCTTTTAATTTTCAAACATTTGAAAATTGAATCATGGAGAAGAAATAATGACAACAGTTTGTGCACAGCAGTAATTCTATGACACTAATTCTTTTTCAGCATCAGAATAAAGGTGTGAAAGAAACCCTGGAGCAAGGTTCACAACAATTTACACAGTTCTTGAACACGCGTCACATGCCCGGTGGGTCTGTAGCTTGAGAGTTATGATCTAATCCAGTATAGATATTTTCAGTAAAGACAGATTATTTTAACTACATGATGTTAGTTTGTATAAGTGACTAACAAATTACATCAAAGAGTCTGGGGTGTGATCTACCGGCCAGGCAAGTAACAGAAAGTAGAACCAAACTTAGTGAGGGCAAAGATCTGCTGAAACTGGTTGGATTGGGTCTGGGAGTACAGGAAAGGGACAAACCTGAAAAATACTGGAACATGTGTAGTTAGACAGACTGGCAGGTTAATAACTGGAGCAATGAGAGCAGAAGCAAAGACAACCAGGAGTCATCAACATTTATGACATGAAGTGGCAATTTAAAATTCTCTCCTTCACAACTGTGCCATCACTAATATCAGCAGGCAACGCTCTGTCTCCCCCCCTGGTCATCAGTGAGAGCCATCACCTGTGTACTGACTGCAGCCATCTCCACCCCTGTCCTCATCATGTCATCAGCCACCAAGACATTTAAGCACTGCCCAGACACACACTCGGTGTGAAGTATTGCCTGTGTCATTCTGCCAGCATACCAAGCATTCTATCTGTTCTGGCGGCCTGTTACCTGACCCTGCTTCGTTCCTGACTGGCTGCCTGCCCTGACCTTCTGCCTGATCCTGGACTCCGACTCCGCTCTGTGGACTTAAAGTGCAGCCTGACTGCTTCCTGCCTGGCTTTGCTTAATAAAACTGCTGCAAGTGGAACCAGCTGTTTGCCCGTTTTTGTGACAATCAAGTATAGTGCAAACTTTTGTTGCTGTTACCTTTCGGCATATCCTGTTAGGGATCACCACAGTGAATCAGCATTCACTTATCTGAACAGGTGGTTTAGCAGAGAGTTTTTACACAGGATGTCCTTTCTGATACCACTGTGTTTTTAAGGCACAGGGTGACCCAGTTAGGCAGCAGCGTGAAAAGTCTCGCCCAAAACCCACACTGGATTTTGTTTAGCTCATTGCACGCCCTGGGAAGCAAACTGCGAGACAGTCGTGCATCCAGCCAACTATAATGCAAACTCTGATACAAGGAAAAACAAAAACATCTCCAGTATTAAAAAAAAAAAAAAATGTAACTCACATACAGCAGGTCACATACATTCTTTCTACAATATATTTTGGCATTAACTCAAAAAAGTGCTTTCATAACAATATTGTGCAAAGAAAACAGGCCAAAACACCATCAATATTTCTAAAAACTTCACAACCATGAAAAAAAAACAAGCATAAGCTTTTGGCTTATTTATCTTTTGTTACATTATGAGACATGATCTGAATAACTGAGTAACATTTTGTAATGTGAATTTTCTGCAGTTGAACAGTGTCATTATAGTTTTTTTCCATCCCCAGTAAATGAAGTAATGATCAGCTCTAGTATTATTTCTAAAACTTGTTCAAATATCAAATTTACACTTGGCAGAATAGAAAGAAAGTCTAGCTGTAATCTAACATTGCTTGGTTATTATTCAACAAACTGAATTTATAACTTCATAAATGTCAGCCGCTGCATTTCCAAAAACATGACCGAAACAACCAGCTGTGCAGCCATAGACACATGAAACAGCTTGGGTATCAGCTTTGTGCTTTTCCCACTAACGCACATGCTCCTATTTCCCCACCTGCCCGCTCACCGGCAACAGTTTCAAAACACAGGGGAAGTCATTCAGTGTTTTATTTCACCGCAGCAAACTTAGATTTTTTTCCCACACGATGCGCATTAATTTAAAATGCCCATTCATGAAAAATGACACGGAAAGTGGTAAGCCTGAAAAAAAAAAAAGTAAAATAAAGTTTTATTGAAAAAAAGTGACAGTATTAAAACAGGTGGGTGGGTCACATTAACAGTGATGCGTGATTGGACCCTTTCCTTATGATGCCATACTGAAAAAGAGCTCATTGTGAGAAGAGACTGTCACTTCTTTTTTTTTCAAATCCCCAAAATACAAACAGACGACAGATCAAGTGCTTTAGTTATATCGATGTCCTTGATATCAGGCTGGTTTAAACCTACCTAGTAATGTACACCTAGTTGTACCTAGTACCTAGAACAAACCTTGTTCGTAGAACAAGGTTTGTTCATGAGTCTTATTAAGATTATTAACAATTTGTTAGACATCTATAATGTCACGAAATGTATCAAAAGCATCCTATAGATATATTAATAATGATTGTAAATGTGTTAACTAAGCTATCTCATAAACCTTATTAGGCTTATTGTACTAATAAATGTCTTACTAACCTACTACAAGCGCGATAATAATGCTTGTTCATGTGTTAACAAAGCTTATTGAGGAATCTTAATATAAAGTGTTGCCAGTACTTTTCCTGGAGATTTTCATTGATCGTCTTGTAACTTCTTGGGCATCATTAGGAAGCAGTTACGAAAAAAAATGTTGAATTAGAAGTTGTAGATTTTGAACGGAGTGTGCGTGCCAAGCTTGCAAAAGTGGTGTAGTCCTATTACTTGTACATTTTTTGGCAGAATATTGTGAAACTTTAATTTGTTGATCCCTGATTAGTGCTTGACAAAATATCCTAAGACCTGCTGATCTGTTCTGTATCACCAGGCAACCAAAACAGAAAATGATTGTTTTGTAGATAAAATCAACAGAAAAGCCGCCATTTTGGAAAAAAAAAAGTTCTTTACATCAATTTTTCACATACAGCTTTTTCTTTCTGTGAGGCAAACCAGCCTCACAGAAAGAAAAAGGTGGGTCAGGTGTGCATTGTGGATGCATCACAAGTGTGGTCGGGTCAAAGGTGAGTAGCAAGGGCAGTGGCGTAGAGGCAGGCAGCGAGGTTGGCAATGGGGCATAGAGGTGAGGGCGAGAGTGGTAGTGACGTAGAGACGGGCGGCGTGGGAGAGGGTAGTGCCTGCGTGCCATCCAACGGCACCTGGCTTTCATTTGTTTGTCTTGTGCCTTTTTGGAATATTTCCCCTATTTTTCTGCCCAGTCTGAGTTTATTATCCATTGCCCTGTACCCTCTTACTCTTTCTATATGGCTGTCATCCATTGGACTTGGACCCTCTTTTCTGGATTGGAGCTGTATGCCACGTCTCGTCGAGGAGGATTTTACATGTCATTCCTCAACGCAAAACACCAGAACAGGAGCAACCACCAACATCTGAGTGAGAGACCCTGTGCTTTGTGTCTTGTCGTAGTTTTGAGCTGGGCTAATTGGTCTCTCTTCTACTGTCTGCACTGCCATTAACAGTCAGGAAGGTCCTGAGGCCTACTCAAGCTCCTGAGTTCCAGCCTAGTGTTTCTCATATATACACATTAAACAGCTTTCTATCCAGCTGGGTCTGTGACGCTTTTAGGTTCTGGCTTGAGTCACACATTAATTTTGGTTTAAGTGGGTTGCAGCTATGCTGCAGAGCCAATGGGAGGACTTTTTCTGGATTACATCACTCCTCCACATTAGCATATTGTAACACTAGTTAACTAGTTGACACTTAGTTCCTCACTCATGACTTTTATAAGGACACACTAGTGAACTAGTAAGAAAATTTTGTGCTCACTAATTAACTAGTTGTACTTCTGGCATTACTTGTTAAGCTTAAAACAGCCTGACATCAAGAATATTGATTTAATGTCACACACCCCATGCCACTGTCTTTCCCTCCACGTATCAACGGTGGCATGCGTACCCCAGGTTGCTGACCCCTGAAAAAAAAACCAAAATCTCTGGAATATCTGTTATAGAACAATAAAATGTGTTAGTAACTGCAACAACAGAAAAAAAATAAAATAATGAACTAAAAAATGCTAAAATGTTTATTGTATTTATGTTTGTGTTAAGACTGATATCAGTCCTTGCAACCTTGTGAAAGACAAGCAGAAGACAGACTTTGTATAAGATAACTGACTTGAGTCAGTTTGTATTCCAAATTAGAAGTACCTGCCAGCACCAAGAAGCCAAAATCCCAAAGACTTCTATTGAGAAATAAATAGTTATTAATAGTTAGTCATTCTATTGGTCAGAATAATCATTCTTGCTCTGAAACAATGCCTAGGATGTTCTTTTAATCCAATTTTTTTCATGGTATTTTTTTCTGTAGTTCAAGTTTTTTTCTAAGTTATAAACTGATCAATCAAATTCCTCAATAAAAGCATATGGTCTGACGTTTGAAAATTTGAAACCTTTGGCAGATTCCCCCGAGCCCACTCGCCAGTGGTAGGGATGTGATTGACCAGAGTGGTTGCGCTGGAAACGTCGATTCAGACCAGTTGGGACCAATCACTGCTTACTTTGAAGTTCTGATTCTAACATCGCAGCATCAATATTGCAAAAAATGGCATCTGAATTGACTTAATTTCATTGGAACTGAAAGTAAGCCATTTTCTATGGGTGACGTCACACTTGCTCCAGTTTTCATAGACATTCAATGAAACAGACACAAAAAACTATGGAAAATCTGTTAGAAGACAAAAGACACCAAAGTAAGTGACTACAAGAAGGACATACACTCGTATGTTATGTTAAGCTTCAAGAACCTCTAAAATCAGCTGGTAAAGATTCATCTTACCAAAAGTCCTGATTACCAAGGCTTGAATTCCTAGTGCAAGAGACTTCAGCTCTGGTGAGATGCATCTGTATTAACAACACAAGAGGAAAGAGTGGACATTTGATGAAAGAAGCTTGATCAGTCTGTTTCTTGAGGTGTTTGAGATGTTCTTGATCTTCTTCTTGAGATGTTTCTGGAGGATTTGAGTCAATTAAACTGGCATTAAAAAAAACATGGACTGAAAATTTGTGGGCTTTCCTCTGTACATTTTTTGTACCCACGTTTTCCTTTTTTGGCTAAAGGGTTGCTGGAGCCTACCGAGCTAATGTCTGGCAAAATGTAGGCACATGCTGGACAGTTTGCCATTAAATTTCACAAAAACAACAACCACACACACTCAAATTCATGCCTAAGGTACAAATAAGATTCACCAATTAATCCATGAAGCATGTTTTTGAATTGTGGGAGGAAATCGGAGTGTATACGAGGTGTGCTAGGAAATAAACTGGTGTCTTGTAGGAATCATTGTCTGAGAAATTAACAGTAAGACAAGAATTAAAATTTTGAGAAGCAATCGCTCGTTTTACACTGTGCTTTAGATTAAAATAAAAATCCCCGTAATTACGCTTAAGGTTAGTTGATGCGATGTCCAAACCTGAGAAGACTGATTTTCTTTATTAAAATTATGGTATTTTTTTACAACCAGTGTTTCAAATCCTATTTAATGAGTTTGAAACTAGTTTCAAACTAGCTTGAAATCTATTACCCCCCAAAATTTAAGGAAATAATAAAGAAACAGTAGACCACAATAACAAAAATTGACCGTGTCAAAAGCGAGTATTTCCACGATTTGCCGCAATGACAGCCTGACAGTGACTTCTCATGCCCCTCACTAACCTCATGATGTTGTTCTGAGGCAATGCGTTCCACTCTTTCACAAGTGATAGATGCAGTTCTGCCAGATCACTTGGGGGTGGGTTACAAACATCCAGTCTCTGCTGGAGCTGGTCCCAGACACACTTTTTAGGGTTCAGGTCAGAGGATATTGCTGGACTTACTATATGAGGCACTCCCACTTCCTGAAGTCTAGCAGTGACAGTTCTATGTCTCTGAGGTAAGAATGTGCAGAGACATCAATAGCCTAATCGCTTTTGGGGTGACTAGTGATGCCTGCCCAGACTGTTGCACCTCCTGCACCAAACCCTGGAGACCATGTTGACCTCGGTGTATCTGTCACCTGACCTTCTCCAGCAACACTGACCCGACAATCATAAGTGAAAGGAATGATAGACCATTGCTGCATTGTCCAGGTTACATGGCACTGGACACAATGCAAATGTTCACTGGTGTCTTGGTGTCAGAGGAGTCACCTGCATTCAAGTCAAAGCAGAAGAGTTGTGAATGGCTCACCTGGAAACCCTAGTACTCTCACATGTTATAAATAGGCCTGCAGCTGTGTGGTGTTTGCTAAACAATTTCTGAGGGCAGAAGTCCTTAGGTTCTGGTCATGGTCGTGATCTGTCACTGACAGGGCTCCACTCCTAGGTTTGTTTCACACTCTGACAGTAGCTCTGTGTCTTGATGCGAGTCTGCTGATGACACTTTGAGACAGAGCAAGTTCACATAAACATCTGACCGCCTACAACCAACCTGAAGGTGCCCTATGGCCAGGTAGCTTGCCCATTAAGCACCATCGTGTTATTGGCTGTTTGAATGATGAACTTGGAATGACTCCCTGGCAAAATCATCGTTTTATTCCCACAGAATGTTCAAATTCATGCTACATTGAAAAAGGTTTTTCTTTTAGAATTGTTTTGGTTTTGGTCCTAATAAATAAGACCCTGTATACAGAGAGACCATTTTGTGGAAAACACAAAATGAGGTTTGTCCATCAATACAATTGTTTCCCTATCCCAAAAATCTGTAAAGTGAAAAAAACATTATGTGAAAGACATCCACTGAGTTTTTCCACTATATCCATAACTTTTTGTGAGTAGTGTAAATAATTTGGTGAGTCACCAAGGAATAACAGTGGAGCTTTAAAACAAAAAAAGGATTTCTAATTTCTCTGTTGTAACTTCATTTGCTTGCAACAATGACAAGACAGCTTTCATGGTGATCATTATTACATCCTTTTAGTGTAATGCACAGACCGAATGATGACCATGTAACCCGGTGTGGCTCCAAGAGAGTTGATGAAGGAGCTGAGGACAGAAACTGCCATGTATGAGGTAAAACTGCGGCTGCAGTACTTGGCGTGAGGGCACTGGCCGAGCTTTACAGACGAGAAGGTGCCGGCCGGAAAGGATGTGGACACACAGCTACAGTTGTGAAAGACCTGGAAAAGATACATGAAGTAACTCACAAGACATCACGAGTGTTAACAAAATTATGGTTGCGTGATTGTACAAACACTGCAAAAAGTGAAAAATACAGGAAGTGTTCAATTTCAAATAGCAAATACTGCTTCCATCTTTTTCGCTGTTGTAGCTTACCGTGTTTTTTCCATATCCACTGGAGTTGAGACAGCCTGCCATGCATGGGGAGATGTAAGTGATTCCACTGTCTGAGCAGACAGGGTCCCACTCATCTGTTGAACACGAGCAGTCTCTGTTGCATCCGGAAAACAGTGTCCCTGTGTCGTATGATACATGCCGTGTTCTGCACAGGATGGAGTTTTTATGTCAGACTAATTAATCAAAAGAAACACAAAGATTTTGAAGGTTAAAAACTACTTTTCTCTAAGATAATTGCAGGTATGGCATGACTTTATTTGTTATTATCCAGAGCCTTGCTGTGGCTATCACTGCCCTCAAATCGCAGTTTGGGGGAGGGTTCAAAACACAATGAGTCTTAATGTGTTCCAGCTTGTATGGTTTTTCAGAAGAAGCTTTCTGTCTAAACTTGCTGTTCATTTTCTAAAGCCTTAGTCACATGAATCAATTTGGGGATAAGACATCATACAAGTGCTGCGTGTTTTTAGATTGTCCAGGCTCATAGAGGGTTGTAGACAGAAGCGGCTGCATCTTAAAGGGAGCACAAGTGTGTCTTGCAGTTCCCTTGAGGCTAGTACGGCCACTTTAAGAAAGACATTGAAAATGGAGCATAACATTGTTGTGCATGTAGTGTAACGTGAAGTATTCATAAGAATAAGTTGCATGCACTGATGACGTATGGATGATGCTGTTGTACGGAACCATTACGCCACACTCTAAGCCTTAGATAGGTCCAATTATTGGCCCCTTAAGCTACACTATATTACTAAAAGTATTTGCTCATCTGTCTTGACTCATATATGAACTGAAGTTCCATCCAATTCCTAACCCATAGAGTTCAATATGATGTGGGTCCACCTTCTGCAGATATAACAGCTTCAACACTTCTGGGAATACTGTTCACAAGATTGAGGACAGTGCTTATAGGATTTTGGACCATTCTTCCAAAAGTGCATTAGTGAGGTCACACACTGATGTTGGTGGAGAGGGCCTGGCTCTCAGTCTCTGCTCTAATTTATCCCAAAGTTGTTCTATGGGGTTCAGGTCAGGACTCTGTGCAGGCCAGTCCAGTTCATCCATACCAGACTCTGTCATCCATGTCTTTATGGACATTGCTTTGTTCGCTGGTGCACAGTCATTTTGGAAGAAGAAGGGGCCCACTTCAAATTATTCCCACAAGGTTGGGAGCATGGAATTGTCCAAAATCTTTTGGTATCCTAAAGCAGTTTCTTTCACTGGAATTAATGGGCCAATCCAAAGCCCTGAAAAACAACCCCACACCATCATTCCTTTTCAGTCCGAAATGTACCATTCTCCTGGCAACCTCCAAATGCGGACTTGTCCATCAGATTGCCAGATGGAAAAGCGTGATTCATCACATCAGAGAAGGCATCTCCACTGCTCTAGAGTCCAGTTGCGGCATGATTTACACCACTGCACTTGCATTGAACTTGGTGATACGTGCCATGGATGCAGGTACTAGGCAATGGAAACCCATTTTATGAAGCTCTCTGCATACTGCACTTGGGCTAATCTGAAGGTCACATGAAGTTTGTAGCTCTGTAGCAATTGATTGTGCGGAAAGTCAACGACCTCTTTGTACTGCTGACCCCACTCCATTAGTTTACATGGCCTACCACTTGGTGGCTGAGTTGCTGTTTTTCCGAAACTCTTCCATTTAGTTATGATAGAACTGACAGTTGACTGTGGAATATTTAGAAGCGAGGACATTTCATTGGATTTGTTGCACAGGGGGTAACCTCTGACAGTTCCACGCTGGAATTCACTAAGCTCCTGAGAGCGGCCCATTCTTTCACAAATGTTGGTGAAAACAGTCTGGATGCCTGAGTGATTGATTTTATACACCTGTGGCCAGATCAAGTGATTAGGAGATCATTTGGATGAGTGAGCCAATACTTTTGGTAATATAGTGTATATAGACAATACTTACGTGTGGTGATAAGACTGAAAACTTTTAACATCAGCTCCTACCATATGTGTAAGCGTCGAGTTTAAGAACATATTTTTGGACAAGTCAAGAAGCAAATTTTACGTATATCAGAAGAGAGGTGCTGACCTTGAATTTGATGTGAAAATCGTGTTGGTGTGAACGTAGCATTAGTGATCCCAGCTAAAATCGCTCACACCTGGTGTGCAGGTCATACTTAAGTGCCTGAATTTGCAATGTTGTGATTGCAACTATTAACAAATTTTTTTAAGCGACCCCCACGAACACCATGCAACTTTACATTTTTACCACAACGTCACTACAACTTTGACCAGGTTACAACGTTGCTTCACGACCGTTTCTGGTGTGGCTTCTTCTTGGGAGCCATGTTCTTTTCTTTTTTTTTTTTTACTTTATTTCGCCTTATCTCTTTTTTCTCTTCAAGCCAAATGTGAATGGCCAGTACATACAGTGCTCAGCATAAATGAGTACACCTCTTTAAAAAGTACTAATTTAATTACAAGCACCATGAACAAATGACGAATTTCCAAATCTTCCACAAGCATGAGTTTTATTCAACACCTTTTTAACTCCAAAACATGAAATTAAGGTAAATAACGTAATTTTCAAAAAATCACAAAATCTTCTGTTTTACTCAAATTGATTGAAGCAAAAATGAATACACTTCAAAAACTACTACATGAGCACATATGAGCGTATATTGTATGAGCATCATAATTTTTAAGGACAGCACCAAGTTTTCTAGGCATAGAATGAACAAGTTGGCAAGTTTTTCCATTCTTCAAGAATAACCTCTTTTAGTATCTGGATTCTGGATGGAGAGTGACGCTCAACTTGTTGCTTCAGAATTCCCCACAGTTGTTCAATTGGATTCAGATCAGGAGACATACTTGACCATTCAATCACCTTCACCCTGTTCTTCAGAAATGCAACAATAGCTTTTGATGTGTGTTTTGGATCATTGTCCTGTTGGCAAAGTGCACAACAACCAAGTGCACTTAGTCTCCCTCTACCAGCGACTCACCAGTGGTGCTTTCGAAATGGATGAATTGGAAGATTCTGTGGAAAAAAAATAAAAACGCATAAGTAGATTAAGCCTCAGATCTACATGTCGTGGATCTGAGGCTTAATCTACTTATGCGTTTTTATTTTTTGTTTTACAATTCTTCTCTGCAGAATGTCTTTTTTCTCTAAATATCTTTAACTCATTACACAAATAGTTCAATTATTGTGAGCAGGGAAGACCAAAAGTTCACTTTGGGTTTCACTGTTCTATTTATGTTCAACAAAAGCAAAACAATGTTGATGTTGCATATGTATAGTGCATGTATAGCATAACATTTCTTTCTTCTTCTACATTCTTGTAAGTGTTTGCTATGACATGTCGCTCATTGAAAAGATGGCAAAAATATGGAAACACATTTTCATTCTAGGGGGTCACGCAGGTGTCTATGACCTTGTTATTATTTCGTGGGGCCACCTGAGCAGATAGCCCATATTCACCCGTGAGGGCAGCTGTTATTAAGGCTTTAGCTAATGCCTTAAGATTTTGATCAATTATTCTGCCCACAGTAAGCTCTTGGGCCAAAACTAATACAGCTGAATTTCCCTCTTCTCTGATAAAAAATATTATTTGATCTGCCGCAGTACTTACCCATTGTAAGACACAGTGAGCCCAGCCACAGGTATGTTATCACATTTGGCACCAAACTGTAGCAGTAACAGGAGGTACGCCATGAAGGATGTGGCCAAGGAAAGCTGAGCTCCTGACAACACACTCAGCTTGTACCTTCTCATCAGGAGTCCTCCCAGAAAGATCCCCACTGCTACAGCCGGCAGGTTCAGCACCCCTACACCAAAGATGAGAACTTTACTTTGTCAAAATGCCAAAAACCCGCTACTTTGTTCCCAAATTTTAAGCCAATCTGGAAGTACTGATTGTTGCAGTTGTTAGAATGATCACTTGAACCTGGTTTCAAAAATGAGGAAGTTCCAATTGAGTCCCATGTTAAAAAGGTTTACTTTACACCCAAAATAAATGTTTTGTCTTGTTTTATTTTTTTATTGCCTTTATTACTCTTTTTGCGATTTCTTTTAAATAATTTGTTTCAAATTTGTGCATCAGGGTGAGTTTGTTTTTTTGAAGTAAAATACAGATGAGGTAGACTCAACTCTAACTGTACTTGGTCTCACCTACGAGCCACTTCAGGCCCCTTCTATGAGTGCTTCACGAGTGCATTTCAGGTCCCTACCCCTAAAAAATAAATTGTTGATAAAAAGTAGATTCTTTAAAGGATTTTGATCATGTGGATTTGATATACCTATTCAACTTGAAATAGACCAAAAAAGTGGTTAAGTAATTGAATCAGCTGAGTTTGACTGGTGGAAATGTTAACTGAAAATTCAAACCTCAAACAGCAAATCATTTTTGGGCTGTATGCACAAAACAAGCATCCAGTGAACACGCATTTAAGGATAAACCAGGTCCTTTTTATTTCGCGGAAGTACCAATCATTTAAAATTTGATCATGGAGGAGAAATTAAAATTGTTGTTTGTGTCTGACTGTCTTTCAAACAACTGAATAGAGCTGTGAAAGAAATAGTCTGTGGCAACATTAAATAAATTTGCACTGCGTTGTCACTTTGCTCCAAGCCTCTTCCAACTACAGGTGGCATACATACGCTGGTATTGTTGGGCAACAGTCCAGTGCAAACACCATAGGCTAAGCATGCATTCAAGAACGCACCAATAGCGTTTTCTTGAAAGTGCGTCACATGCCTGGTGTGAATATTGCATTACGACTTGCAGCCAGTGTAGTTGCTTCAGAACAGAAGGGATGTGATCAGTGAAGGGATTTTGAAGCAACTGAAGTTTATAGATGGACTCACACTGTAGACCATAAAGAACAGAGTACAAAATGTGACCAATGCATGAACTAGTACAGCTTTGATAGAATGCGGAAAAAACTGTTGCATCCAATTAATTTTGCTCAAGTGGAGAAACACAATTAGTAGGAATTTGTTAATATTGTGTGACAAAAGAGAGTGCATAGTAAAGAATGACAGCAAGACTCTTAAGGTACACTCACACCGAACGCGATTCGTACGGCCAATTTGCGTGGTCTACCCGTTTCCTGTTGCGCGGAAAATTTGCTGCTCGCCGCGTGACCAAAATTTCCCTAAGCTCGTTGCCTCGTTCACGTGTGGGAGGAGCTAGCAGCGAAAGTGTTTATAGCTTGATTGCTAAATGGAGCTAGTAGCTAATGTTTGTTGCCTGATTGCTACTTGGAATGGCGTCTGTTTATCTCATTAACAATGCATGGGAGACTCAGATGAGGTACAGATGAGATCAGGTTTATTTATTTCGAAGAGGTCTACAAAAACATAAGTGATCACGTCTCCATGTTTGGGTTTATAAGAACATTTAGTCTCCCTTTAGCTTCAGTGAGCTTCTCTCCTGCTGCTGTGTCTGATTGACAGTCGCTTCTGCGGTCTTCCGTCAGTCTTTGACTGTCAGGATCCAGTCGCCCAGCTCCACCTCCTATCATCAGAGGGAGCTCTCTCTTGAGTACTAACACACTCCTTGCTCTCCCCTACGTCTCCTCAGCTTTTTCTGATTACTCATGAACTCCAACCCATATTAACCCCGCTTGGACTTTTCTCTGGGCGAAGTATTGTTTTGTCCTGCTTACAAATCCGAGCGTTATCTTCCATGCTGTTTAGTGGTTTTAACCTTAGCCTCTTTACTCGTTTTCCTGTCTCGCTCTTTGTCCTTGACTCCCGCCTGGCCTTTACCTAATTTTTTGTCTTTGCCTTATTAAATGTCCTGTTTGCATATGGATACGAACGCCTCCGCCTCTCCTTCACACTGACCGAGTTCAAATGCTTACTGTCGCGCATTAACATGAGAGGGCAAAAATAAAAACAAGAATAAAATGAGTTTTTTTATTGTTGTCTCAATGAAAATAAGAAAACATCAAAAAGTTCAGGAGGTCACAGCAGACTGCTTTCACATCCAGCAGCGGCCCTCTGTCTGGCTGCGAGCTCCTGTCCCGGGAGCCGGCATAGTGAGGGTGTCCACTACAGCTCCATATGTCCTGCGACAGACTCTCTAGAGTGTACCCGCCTTCGCCCTACAGTAACCGGGAGCTCTGGAAACCCCGCTGCTCAGAAAGAGATACTGCGGGTTAAAAAAAAATGAATGGAAGTTCAAGAGAAATATGGATCGATCCACCATATTGGATGTTTTCTCCCTGCTGTCACTGAAAATGTCACGTGCCTGAAGTTGAGTCCCTGATTGGTTGTCCCTCAACCACCTCCCCAGAGTTCAGATTTTTTTTAGCTCTGGCCAGCCGAGCTGGCCGCTCAATTTGCGCCGCAGAACCTCAATTCGAGTTCAATGTGAGTGCACCTTTAACCATTCATGGTTATGACAGACTTTTTTCCCTGAACACGCTAACAGATAAGGTTGATGAAAGTAATGTTTATGATGTTCAAACTAGGGGTGTCAAATTATTGCTTTAATTGCGATTAATTACAATTTTTACTACAATTACTTGTACAATTGCAATACTTGTACAATACTTACTACAATTTCACTACAATTTTTTTATTGCGTTAGTCTCAGTTTTGCGACGAATGGTTAAATCAATTATCAGAACTTCAGTCTTGTTACATTTTTTATTTAAATTTATTCTTTACAAAAAAGTCTATTTAAAACACAGTGCGTCGCGTTGTCCTGATGACAGCTTGAGCGCACTGATTGTACCGACCACTCTCTGCTCTCACTTGTGTTTGAGAAAAGTGCAGCAGGAGCTGGCCTCATGGCTCTATGAGTCATGGGAGCCAGCAGAAGTAGGTCGGTGCTGTTTGCAGCGCTTGCTGTCTCTCAAAAAGTAATCGTCATAAGAAGTTCAAAAAGCATAATTTCATTGGGAAAGTTCATCTCCTAGCCATTTGTTTGTCCAGATGATGAAGCAGAAGATTATTTTTAAAAAAAAGTTCAAAGTTTAAAAAGTTTAAATTTCTCTGCGGTGTTTCACTTTTTTCTTATAAGATTCTTTTAATTCCTTTTATGCTTCATCCCAATCTTTAAATGGATCAAAATCACCAAATTAGGTTAAAGGAAACTATAAATTTACTTTCATGTCTTGTCTACTGTATTGCTGTTGTGGTAAATTGTGGCATAATCTATATCAACATTTGAATTATGAATATTTTTTTTAAACTTGTCCTGTCTAACAGCTGAGCAAACAGATATGAGCTAAGAGCCTCTCGTGTTAGACAGATTTTACTCTTACAATCAGAGGTTATAAATCATCGGACACACAAGGTGTATATTCGTTTAGCCCCTTTTGTAATTTAAACTAAACTTTATTTATATTAATTTTGTTTGTGTTTGTGAAAAAAGAAAGAGGGAAAAGAGAGAGAGAGTTGGGGGGAGGGGGCAAAAGAAAATGGGAGAAAGGTTGGATTAAAGAAGTTAGAGGATGATTACAGGGAAGGGAGGGTAAAATCAAAAAACAACAGGCAACAAAATGCGGTATAATATAATCTTTACAATCATGTGTGTTAGTCTAAAATGGGCGGGGCCTGTCCACACATTCAGTTGTTATAAACATACCTGCTGGCTCGAAGTGTCTTCACAAACTTCACAAACAGTTCACACGCACACTTATGCATACAAACCAATACGTGTAAAGCGTTCCATTCTGTCACGTAAACTATTTGAAGGTGCAAAGGTGAGCCAACACCTGTGCTCAAGTGAATGTTTATATTAAGCTGAAGTGGATGATGGAATGTAAAAAAAGGGGGGAGAACTCCCAGCCCACACCAAGACCCCCGCAGAGGCAGCAGCGGCGACCAGGGGAGGGGGAGATCCACCTGTCCGGCAGTCCGGCCAAGCACCCAGACCAGGGCCCGCCACACAGGCCCCCAAAATCCAAGAGCAGTTAGGTACGGAAGCACAGAGTGCAAGTCCTAGCCAAACCAGAAGAGCAGCGCTCCCACCACGCCAGGGGGCCCAGTGCGGGGCCCCACCCCCAAGAGCCCCACCCCCCCAGAAAAGCCGCCCACCACCACCCAGGAGTTCTGAGCATCTCCCCACCCTAACCCTGGGTACGAGCCAGGGCCCCCCAAGGGAGACCCACCCCAAAGCTCCAGGCAGCCGCGGAATCCAGAAGAAAACACGGCAGGGGTCAGCCACCCCCACCTAGAGGAGGGATGACCAAGAGAATTGGGGGTCCCTGAAGGTGTAGAGAACATAGCCCGACCCGGATCTTCCAATGTTGTCATTTAGAAGGGGCCCGGCACCCGAGGGCAAGGACCAGAACCCGCACCACAAGAACATGGACACCATCCAGGCAAAGATGGAATGTGATCCCCCGCTCATGGACTTGCCAGAGGACTGAGGGATCCCTCTCCCTGCGTGGGGAGGGGGCCGCCGGGCCCAGGAGGCCGACACCCAAGAGACAAGGCCGCCGCTGCTGAGGGCCTTGTTCCCTCCGCCAGGGTTGGGGTAGGGGACAGAAGATCAGTAGTCCCACCTTCCTTGCGTAATGTATGTGTGTGTTGGGGTGTGTTTCTTGTGGTTGAAGGGAGTGTGTAATAAAGGGTGCAGTTAAAATTGGCGAGAAGGACACTGAGGACATCTCCTGATTGCTTACAGGGATGTCCAATCACCCTCTCACCAAGGGGACCTAAAAGTCTACGGTGCAGTTAATATTGGAGCGTAGTGTACTGAGAGGACATCTCCTGCTTCTGGCAATAATGTCCAAGCACCCCCCATCAAGGGTCCTACATGTCTAAGGTGGACTTAAAACCGAGAGAAGAGGGCAAAACTGTGCTGAAACCATTGGAGGGGGGACTGAATTATAATATTAACAAGTTTGTGGGCAATATTTTTTGTTTTGCTTAGAAGTGATCTGTTTTAGATGTGGTAAATTAGAGCACTCTGGACCGGATGGATTTTCTTTCTGTTTTTTTAATGGTTTAAGTTTTTTTTTAAACTGGATCCATGTGCAAACATTTTAATGATAAAGCACAGGGGAAAGTCATGAACCAGGTCAGAGTCAAGGCAAGACTCGGGAACACAAGGGTGAGGCAGAATGGCGTGGGACAGGCTCGGGTTGAGGCACGAAGAAACAAACTAGGAGAAACGCTCAGAATGCAGGGCAAAACAAGACTTCGCATTGAGGTGGAGGCTATATGCCGGGTGACATAATGCTGATAATGATCAGCTGTGCAGGAAGGAGTCAGTACTCTGGCGAGACATCCCTCTAGTGGTCAGAGGTGTGAGCTGAACTGTGACAGTGTCCAAGTAAAGGTTGGGAGTTTTTTATATGAAAAAAAAAAAACGTAATGAAGCTACCTTTTTAGCTTTATTTTAATCTTTTACTGCACCACAACATCACAAATTTAAATAAAATACCTCAAGATGAGGATTTTCACAGCAAATATTAGGTTAAAAATAATTGTGATTAAAATCGATTAATTAGATTATTAATTACAGGTCAAGATTAATTAATCACACAAAAAAATGTGTCGCATGACAGCACTAGTTCAAACATGGCATAAAGTCCTAGGTCACTGTAACTATGAAGATGTACTTAAGCTAGAAAATGAGAGTTAGAGATAAAACTGAGAAGTCAAACATCACATGTGAAGTGTGCATAAAAGGTAAATTTGCTCAAAGCAGAAACAGTCGGACAAAAAAACAACTAAAGCACTAGAACTGGTTCGTTCTGATTTGGCTGAACCTGTAGAACCAGCTGCAAAAGATAAATTTAGATATGCATTAGCCTTTACTGATGACTATTCAGGAGTTGTTTTTGCTTATGTCCTAAAAGCTGAAAAACATGCTGTTAAAAGAAAAGAAAAGTTCATTGCTGACGTTGCACCATATGGGAAGATTAAATGTATCAGATCAGACAATGTGAGAGAATTTACATCTAATGAGTTTGAAGCAAAAATGCTGTTAGACATGAAACTTCAGCACCTTATTTGCACAATCAAAATGGGGCAGACGAAAGAAACTGGAGGACTTTATTTGAGATGGCGAGATACATGTTAATTGAGAGTAAATTGTCAAAAGAGTTGTGGACAGATGCTGTGGTAATACACAATAGATGTTACAACAGACATACAGGGCAAACGTCATATTGCATTTTAACTGGAAAGAAACCAGATCTTTCAGGAATTAGACTATTGATTATGAGATTAATGAGATTATTATGCATGCATGTATGACAAGAAGAAGTTGCATTCACGTTGTGAAAAAGGGATTTTTGTTGAATATGAAAAAAAAAAAGTCCTGTCAATCTTGTTTTCTGTCCTGAAACAGCAAAAGTTGTCAAAAACAGATTGGTCAAGTATGTCACAAAACGTATAAATGAATGCTATACTCAGACAGAAGATGAGATGTTTAAGCACATAATGACTGCGCTTTTGTAACAATGAGTTATGGCCAGTAGTTACTGTTTATGAGACACATTGATTTATTTTAATTAAAAACAACAGTTTCCCATAAATCTCCTATAAGTCTCACTGTATGGAGCCAGCGGGATGCATGCCGCTGTGAAGACTCGCGGCACAGGTGAATCTACTGACCCAACGAAGTACAGTGAATTAATTTCCAGTTTAATCTATTTAATGTTTTGTACTATATCAGATCTGAGCTTTATTGTTATTAAACTTTCCATGTACTTTAATGGTCCAAAACAGTAACACTGGGTAGTTGCAAAGCATGTGTTAAGATATTTAAAGGGCACTGTAAACCAGGAAATGTGTTTCTAGAAAAATAATGTACTTAAGTGATGGAGATTGGGCAGAAGATCCAACTGACAGGCAAAGTATGACTGGTTAGTGTTTTAGTTTGTCTGAAACTGGACCTTTCAATCAACGTGTGAGGCAGAATATTTGGCTTTAGCAGCCACTATACAGGAAAGCCTGTATTTGAAGAACTTACTGACAGGAATAGACACTGGATCAAACTATTTGCCAGTGACTATTTTGTAAGATTATAAAGGTGCAATCACTCTTGCTAAAAATCCCATATGCCATCAAAGATCCAACGTTAAATACCACTTTGTACAATCTGTGTTGTGTGAGGGAAAAATAACTTTGTGATTGTCCTACAGAAGACATGGTGGCAGATATGTTCACTAAGCCGGTAACTAAGGTAAAAATGAATATTCTTTTGCATTATATTTGTGGAGTGTAAGTGATCATGGACATATTGTGCTGTTTAAATGCCATTATTTACATTGTCAGTGCAAGAACAAGTGGGTGTGTTGAGTTTTACTCTGGTGTATTTGACTTGACATCACTTCCTGTTTAGAAGGAGCACTGTGTCTGCAGGTGTTGTCTATCTTGTCAATAAACTGCCACTTCATGCTGTGGTGCGTTTGATGCTGGCCAGACAACAAACAAGACTTTGTCTGATTATTTCCTCCGTTATGTGGCTCCATTGGCGAATTCCAGCTTTTTAACAATGGAAGCACCAACAGTGTGTCTTCTCCCTTTTCCATTCATCGTAACGTAAACAACTGATCAAAAAGCAGTATGAACACATTTCTTACCAATGAGGAAGTTGGCTCTGGATGCTGACTGTCCAAACTGCTGCTCCATATATTTAGCTTTGAAGGTGAAAAGCCCAATGAAGGAGTTGAATTTCAGGATGCTTGCCCACAGAAGTAGGAAGTAGGCAGGAGTTCCCAACAGGCGTTTCAGTGATGGAATGAACTCTGAGAGGAAAAACCCATTAAAACTGAAAGGAAACTTGATAAATTTGCTCTCGCACACAGATGCAAAACAGCAGGAGGTTATATGGCTCTACCTTTGGCAATTTCCTTCAGCTTAAGGTTGTGGTTGCTGTTTACTGCATCTTCTGGCTCCTGTGGGGTCACAAAGGCTGCAGCTGATTTGCACTCCATAGTTCCAGGTTTGGGCAGAAAGCGGGGCAGAAACCAGAAGGGAATGCTGGAGATGAAAAGGAGGGCAGAGGACACCAGGAAACCCAACCACCAGGCGCCCACCCAGCGGGCATCTTTCATAGTAATCTTCATGCTATCTGTACCATGAAAAATGAGCAAACACACAAAGCAGGAATTGTTAAGTTGCCCTCTTGGTTTATGTCTGTTGTGCCAGTCCAGAAAATGACTAAGAGAAACTAAATCTTGCTTCTCACACTGACAAGTGTGCTGGCTGTTTTGACTGTTGTATCAAATCTTTGCACTGTGAACAGCAGGCTTTATCCAAATAATTCTAGTCACAGTCATTTTGTCAAACATGCAGGTTCTAGCCAAAAAAAAAGATTTGATTTCCATGAAAAATCTTTCTTTTTCTATTTTCAAATGTGATCAAACATGTCAAATACAAAAAAAAAAAAGAAAAAGACAGGAAATAAGAAAAAAACACAGTACCATTCTAAACCACTTCAGGCAACATTTGAGTATATTTCAGCGCCTGATTTCTACCTTTCACCTGTAATTTTTATATGTTAGAGAGTATACAAAAGGGTTAAGGCAAGGTCAAAAGTAAAAACGCATCAGATAGATGTGCAAATGGCCAAAGGGATTTTTTTTCATGTTTAATTTTCACCTTTATATTACATGGAAAAAGGAGAGAATGGGTGAAAATTTAGACTATAAGAGTGAATCATTTATACGCAGATGTTAGCTGTCATAATAAAGACTTTTTCTCAGCTCGGGATTAGCGCTTTCATGCGATTAATTTTGATGTGTGATTATCTAATCGTGACCTGTAATTAATTAATCTAAATCGATTTTAATCGCAAATATTTTTAACCTAATAATTGCTGTGAAAAGCCTTATTTTAAGGTTTTTTCATTTACATTTGTAAAAATGTTGTGCAGTAAAAGATCAAAAGATAACAAAAAAGTTGCTTTATTAAGTTTTTTTAAAAATTAAAAAAAAAATGAAGAAATGAAACACAAGTACGTGACAGCAGAGGAACTGAACTATTCAGACTTTGTTTCTTTGAAGCAAACTATTGTTTCATCATCTGGACAAAAACAACTCTGACTGTGATGTTTATTCTGCAGTTCCACCCTAGATACAAGATGGCACCATAGGATCGTTCTTTGCCATCTGAGAATGTAACCGCAAGAGGTTCAGCTGTGGCATCCAGGTTGGGTCAAGGCTCTGGTGAACGTAACTTTTTCCAATCATACGTACTCCTCAAACAAGTCAGTGGTATGATTGCGTAGCTCTTCTTACAGAGCTAAGTCCCCCAGGTCGCGAACGCGAAGCCTCCTGCTTTTAGGATGAAGTCCACATTGCTTGTGATAGTTTTGAGCCGTTCCAGGTATTTGTGAGACGTCAAGATGTCATAGACATGTGTTCATGTAGCACTAGACGCTCTTCATGGAGATGGCTGATAAATAAAAGTGTGTTTTTAAAGAACCATAGTATCACATTATCAGTGGATTCATGTGGGTATTCAGAACACTAACCTTTTGTTTTAAAGGCTTCTCCACATTGATGTTTCTGTGGAGGATTAATTACGGATGTCAAACAAACTATTGGTCCAATATTCTTTCTTTTTTTTTTTTTTTTAACTTGTCCTGTCCAACAGCTGAGCAGACAGATATGAGCTGAAAGCCTCTTGCATTAGACAGATTTTACTCTTACAATCAGGGGTTGTAAATCATTGGGAACACAAATTGTATGTTGGTATAAGCCCCTTTTGTAATTTAAACGAAACTTTATTCATATTAATTTTGTTTGTGTTCTTTTTCTTGGACCGGACGGAAAAAGAAAGGGGGAAGAAGGGGGGGGGGGGGGGGGGGGGGGGGGGT